>CAUYTI010145791.1:0-21488 GCA_963575145.1 Galago senegalensis | reverse complement strand
CTCCTCCCTCCTCCTCCTCCTTCCTCCTCCTCCTCCTCCTCCTCCTCCTCCTCCTCCTCCTCCTCTTCTTCTTCTTCTTCTTCTTCTTCTTCTTCTTCTTCTTCTTCTTCTCTCTCTCTCTCTCTCTGTCTCTCTCTCTGTCTCTCTCTCTCTCTCCTTTTGTTACCAGCACACTACATTTAGCAGTTCTCCCTTCATCTCACAAGCCTCACCCTCTTGGCTTGTGAACACTCCCTGCTCTTCAGCCAGCTGCCTGTGCCTACCTGTTCAATGTTGGCATATTCCAGGCTCAACCTATGGTCTGTAACCAATGACACCCAAATGTCTGCCTAGAGGAGATAAGTTCCCCTTGCTCAAGACATGGCAGTTTGCCTCAATGTGCTCCTTCAGGGCTTCCAACCAGAGTGAGTCCCGGTCTCCCTTAAATTATCATTCCGTCTGCAGTTCTTTCCCCTGCGTTTCCGATCAGAAGCTCCAAAGAACATACAACATCATCTGCCCCCTCCAGCTCCTGCCTCTCAGTTGCACTTTTATTTCTACTTGCTCCTTCCAATCTCCCCTTTGATGGCCCCCAGCATCCCCAGAGCCCAGGTACCCAGAACTGACCTGCCCACCTCCTACTCTCTCACCAAAGTGGGTTACCATCTCTCCAGCTGACCAATTTAAAACCTCAGACCTTCTACTCCCTGCAAACTACTCACATGCCAGAGCTGCTGGGGCGGGAGAGCAAAGGCTGCACAGGTGGACAAATCCAGCTCAAATCTGGGCTCAGACGAGCAAATGAAAACCTCCCAGAACCTTAACCTTCTCAAACGTAAAATGGAGATATTCATTATCTAATAACAATATTGCTTTAAAATATATCATAAAGGCTCATTTAATCATTTTACAACAAGATATGTGTCGGGTGTTATGTCAGGCAATAGGGTTCCACAATGAATAAAATACTAAGTAAGTTGCCTGCTCTCTGGAGCATGTGCTTTAGCAAACCATGAGAAAACAGTGTGAAACATCTTATTCTTAATCCAATGTAGCCCAGAACATGGTTGCTGCTCAATAAATCAAAGCTATTTTCATTGCATTAAGTACACCCTATCAACACCTATTCAATCCATACCAACTGTCTTCCTGCCCCTGCCTCAGTTAGGCCCTTCATCTTCCTTGCCTGAATTACTTGTTGGAATTTCTCACTTCTGAAAGTTTTCCCTACTACCATTCATGCAACATTCGTGTAACAAATATTTAAGAACCTATCTTGTACTGAGTACTGTTTCAGAATCTGAAGAAAGAATAGTGAACAAAACAGACAAAATAAAAAAGGCCCTCATGGAAGTTAAAGGCTAATGGGTCTTAACTCACTTTAATTCATTCTCCACAATGATGTCACAGTGATGTTCCCAACTTTATACTCAGCCTTCGGGCCTTGCCTGAAATGCCACATGCTTGGAACAGCTTTTCCTCACCCCCAGATGGGTTTGGGAGCCCAGGTAAGATGTCCTGATAGTACCCTGTCTTTCTTCATTGTGGCCCTTATCACTCCTAAAACTGCTTAAGGATAAAGTTCAAAGTCTTTACAAAAGGACACAATTCATATTCTGCCACCTCCCCATGCACATGATCTGTCCTCACCACAACCCCCAAATGCCCTGCAGATCCTCCACTCTCTGGGCCTTTGTTCATATGGGAGCCAGCATTTCTTGAGGTCTGTTATGGGTCAAATATGGTCCCAGGCACTTTTACTATATTGTCTCATTCAGTTCTCAAAACAGTGTACCTCAGTGAAAAGTTTTGTTTTTACAGCAAGAGACAGCAACAGGTTAATGCATAAAGAAGACCTAGTGATTCATTACAGAAGAGTCCAGGGGTAAAACTGGTGTCAGGCTTGGCCTCAAGGGGCTAACAGCAAGGACCTTCCTGCTGGGTTTTTCTTTTCCCCATTCTGAGCTCTGCTTTCTTTATACTTGTCTCCAAACTCCCCCATAGCTATATAAGTTCTAGCCCAATAAAATTTTAGGTTCAAGACTCTCCAGAAAAAAAAAGATAGAACTCTAAAAAGGAGAATTCAAACAAAAGAGACTCAAGAGTGGGCCCAGGAAGCTGAAAGTGAGCTCTGCCTCTAAAGGTTCACTAAAGGTCAGACGTAGGTGGTTTCCTGAAAACAAAATCAGCATACAGTGTAACAAGAAAGAGAGGGAAAATAAAAAGAAACAAAAATAACTAACATCTACTATATAAAACCATAATCACAAATAACACCCTTTTCTGGTGAGTACACAGTTTGTGCAGCTAAAACCCACAAAGGGGAAGCCACTTGCCTAGAATTGCAGAGGCCAGTTCTCTTTGGTGTGGCCACTGCTTCTTAATAACTCTGTTCCCTTTACTTAGAATGGTCTTAACCTGTCTCGTCGGCTAACTCCAAAATGTGCTTCAAAACTCAGCACAAGTGCGACTTTCTTTTGGAAGCCTTTATACCTACACCTTGTCTCCTACCCAAGCTGGTAATCTAATACCCCATGAAGCAACCTTTTCTCTGCTCCCATCATTTCCTGTATCCTCCTCTGTAAACCTTGCCTTTTTTTTTTTTTCCTTTCCTTTCTTTCTCTTTTCTTGAGACATAGCCTTATTCTGTTGTTCTGGGTACAATGCCATGACATCATTAGTTCACAGCAACCTCAAACTTCTGGGCTCAAGCATTCTCTTGCCTCAGGCTCCAGAGTAGCTGGGACTACAGGCACCTGCCACAACACCCAGCTAGTTTTTTTTTTTTTTCCTATATTTAGGAGAAACAGAATCTTGCTCTTGTTCATGCTAATCTCGAACTCCTGAACTCAAGCAATCCACCCACCTTGGCCTCCCAGAGTGCTAGGATTACAGGAGTGAGCCACCACACCCAGATGGCTTTGATTTCTTGTTCATCTTCACCAGAAAAGTGTAATGTGTTCGTTGCCAGCCCCAGGGTCCAGTACATCAGCTCAATGAGGGTGGGGATTAAAACTGAGCTAGTGTGGTACTTTAATTTCACAAAACCATAGGAAATAGATTATTATCAGTTGCACTATTTACATGAAGAAACTGGAGGCTCTGAGATATGTTTAACTGACATCTCACAGGGGCTTGGGTGAGCCAGAGTGGGCACTAAGTCACCTAGGGTTGGTGCCAGGGCCGGAAAACTTAGCTAAAAGAGGCTCAGAATGAAGTGGGTTTGAATTGCAACGAAGTGAGTTTAAATCCAGGTTCTAAAGAATGTTGGGAGTTAAGAGAGGAACAAGACAGAAAAATAGAATGCTTAGCAGCAAATAAGCATATACAAGCAAGGAAGGTTCTAGATAATTCCCTGATAACAACAGAACTCTTCATACATCCAAGATGTCTGCTCACTGGTAAATGAGTGTGAATGGTCTGAAAACGCTGAAGCTAAGACCCAAGCAGAGATCCTCTCTCTTAAGTCAAATGTGTACATTAGCTTTTGAGGGTTAGTGATCTTGGTTTCCTTAATCCGCTTTTATGAATTGTAGACATCACTCTCATCTAAGAGTTTAATTAATAACATTCTTGTGTAGCTCAATCCTGGAAAAAACTTAGGAATCAATATAGAAATAGAATATGTACTAAAATTCTTATTTCCATTTATATGTCAGCAACAAAAGGGCAGAGAAGGTAGAAAGGACTTTGGGGGGTGGGTATCACTTCAAATACCATGGCTAGCTAACAGGGTGTACCTACCTCTCCCTGGCATCTGACGGGCCCATCCTCTGCCACCTAGTCTTGCCAGGGACCAAGCCTCCAGTGCTTGGAAGTGCAGCTGAAGATCTGCCTGCCCAGGTCAGACCCACTGTTCTCACAAATTCTGAAAGAATGGAAGGGTGGAAGGAGGGGAAGAGTGAGGGAAGAAAGAAAGAGCAAGAAAATTGCCTTCCAGGAAGGGTACATTACTCAGAGAAAACACTCCTTTCTTCCTGGAAGGAGGTAAAAATTATTCACAAGAGGGAAAAACATGAATAAATATGATACAATGACAATATTTTTGCCTAATAATATTAAGAATGGGATTTAGAGGATTTTTTTTTTTATGATTTCCACTTTGGGAGAACTATTTTAAAATGTTTCACTGGCCAAAGCAAACCTGGTACTGTTAGCTAGACCGATTAATTTTACATCTGTTCTAACACAAATAGCCAACAGGCATATTATTTCCAGATTCCTAAAGGTTGGTGAATTGCAGTGGAATTAATTCTTGAGTACCTATGAGAACATGCTTTCTCCTTATTTATATCCCAATGTGTTTCTATTCTAGATGACACTCAGCAGAGCTTCCAGTTAGTCAGTCCCTGGTTTCTTACCAAGGAACCTGATCCTTTTAAAAATTGGAATTAAAACATTTTATAGTCTATATTATAGGGATGCTACAAGAATTGTGAAATACATACACCAAGACTGTCATCCTGGATTTGGTGTGGATAATAACATAATTATTCTAATTTTGTTAACATTTGGTTTTCCTTGTGGGCTTTATCCTGAAACTAGATTTTTCATCTAAGTCTAACCCAACTGGGGAAAAGGGGACATATATTTCTTTAAGTATCACATTTCATCACTTTAGCATTGAATCGAACACTATTCAAATAGAAAGAATAGAAGAATACCTCTGGAATCCTAGGCCTTCAGAGAATATCAAGATGAATTAATTATAGTCTTGCCCCTAAGAAGTGTATAATCTAGAAGGAGACTAAGACAGTAGGCTGTGATAACTTACACAAGAGAGTTTCAAACAAAATATAATGTAGATTCAAGAGAAAAAGATGTGTTGAGAGATAGAGATTGTGGCAAATGAGAAGGGCCTTGAAGGATTTTAATAGGAATCTGTGGAGGGCATCCCAGAGGGCAGGAACTCAAGGGACAGTCCTCCTATCAATTTGTAAGAACTGCATGACTATTTTTAATTTTTTTCTGTTTTAATCATCACTGCAGTTGGTCACCAATCAGCAAGCCAATTTTTAAATCAGTGAGCATAACAATCAAATAGAAGCTGAATAAATCACATTTAATGGCTAATATGAATGCAATGGATCTTCTATTAATGATTCCATTTGTCCAACTGACCCCAAAGTTGTGGTTTAGAAATGGACAATGTATAAGGAGAGCTCAAAGTCAGAATTTAGCTCTCCATTCATGTAAACATGCTACTATGGAAGGTCATCTGGGTTATCTGGGAACCACTTCCCTGAGAAATATCAGTAATGACTATATATTTGTTAAGTTTCATCATCCAGTGGGTGCCTATAGACCTGGACTCTGACATCCTCAAATGATCATTTTCTATACATCTCCAGCTTGCCCTGGCTGGAAAGTGGGGCTAATTCAACTCACCTACATAACTCAGGCAGGATGAGAAGATTAATTATTCAGAGTTCACTTAGCACATTCAATATGAAAAGCACGATGTGTGTCGCAGAAAGAGGGCTGTGACTTCAGGGGACACAACAAACAGCAGGCACAGATGAACTTTTAAAAAACAAAAGCCCTATTCTCATGTAAATACTCAATAATAAAGGCTATGGAAAGAAAGCTGCAGGAAATATAAAATATAAACAGAATATTTTCCATGAGGAGTCAGCAGATTTTATCAAGTTAATAAATTATTACAATAGAGTATATAAAATCAAACTCATGCAGAATCAAACCAGAGAATATAAAGCATGGCTGCTGGGGACTATCTGGGGGGAAAGATCTCATTGATTTTTTTAGGGCATTGGATCTGGGAGATTTTAAAATTAGGCAAGGATGATGACCCAGTTTGGGTGGGAAAAGCTTAGAGATTCCCAAGGAAGAATACAACCCATGAAGAAGTCTCTGGAGGTACAGTTATTTTTAACCTTTCAGACCTACATGACATAAAGAGAATTCTGAAAACTGAATGCAAAAAAGAAATATTTTAGGAACTTCAGTATCTATTTCTCATTGTTATGACACAAGCAAGAATTTAAAAGGACAGATAAAGTTTATTTACAATTAAGTAGAGATTTGAGATAAACAAAAATCAACCTTGCTTTCTCATCTTTAACCTATGTGAAAACAAAGTTGGGTGAATTTTTTCCTGGACTGTGATTAGACTAAAAAAAAAAGTACAAAATAAAGACCACAAGCTCAAATACAACACATATTAAAAGTAGGTATGAGGCTCGGCGCCTATAGCTTAACCAGCTAAGGCGCCAGCCACGTACACCTAAGGTGGCAGGTTCAAATCCAGCCCGGACCCGCCAAACAACAATGACGGCTGCAACCAGGAAATGGCCAGACGTTGTGGCAGGTGCCTGTGGTCCCAGCTACTTGGGAGGCTGATGCAGGAGACTCGCTTGAGCCCCGGAATTGGAGGTTGCTGTGAGCTGTGATGCCACAGCACTCTACCCAGGGGCTCAGCTTGAGGCTCTGTCTCAAAAAAAAAAAAAAAAAGGAAAGAAAAGTAAAAGTGGTAAAGGTTCTCTGTAATTCCTCTGTAATTCACAGGTGGAAATACTGACCTCTGATTGGTAGGTGATACAGATTTTTTTTTTTGAGACAGAGTCTCACTATGTTGCCTTCAGTAGAGTGTTGTGGCATCACAGCTCACAGCAACCTCAAACTCTTGGGTTTAAGCGATTTTCTTGTCTCAGCCTCTCGAGTAGCTGGGACTACAGGCACCACCACAACACCCAGCTATTTTCTTGTTGCAGTTGTTTAGCTGGCCCGGGCTGGGTTTGAACCCACCACCTTTGGTGTATGTAACTGGTGCAGTAACCACTATGCTGTGGGCACTGAGCCAGTTTTTCTTTTCTTTTTTTTTTTTTTTTTTTTTTGAGACAGAGCCTCAAGCTGTCCCCCTGGGTAGAGTGCCATGGCATTACAGCTCACAGCAATCTCCAACTCCTGGACTCAAGCTAGTCTCCTGCCTCCGCCTCCCAAGTAGCTGGGACCACAGGCGCCAGCCACGATGCCCAGCTATTTTTTGGTTGCAGCTGTCATTGTTGTTTGGCGGGTCCGGGCTGGGATTCGAACCCGCCACCTTAGGTGTACGTGGCTGGCGCCTTAGCTGGTTGAGCTATAGGCGCCGAGCCCAGTTTTTCTTTTAAGTGTGATAAAAAACATATGAACCATGATAGAAGCTTAGGAAAATGTTTAGTCAAACATATAGATACTAATGTCATTAAGTAGAGCTGTGAAAAAACATCGTTTCAATATTTTTCAAATAGAAAAACTAAAAAATTGAACTATCACAGGAATTTTCTTCGCTTCAGAAGCTGAGATGTTCCAGTAGGAGATATCTTCACTCGATTGGAAAATAAACACCATAGCTGAAGGCTCTGCTGAATACTTAAAAAAAATCTGATGAGATTCAACCTTGTCATTTTTCCAGCATTGCTATAAAATTCTTATAATACATTCCAAAGTAAACCAGCCATTCCAAATCTATAGTCACTCTGCTCTTTAATTCAATTCACAGAACTGCTGAAAAAATAGACATTTCTATCTAAAAGTAGAAAAATGTTTGTATAGAAGATATTTCTGTTATACAAGTATATTACAAGCGTGGGGCAGTAACAGATCCGTAAAGCTCTTCTCAACCACTGATACTTTAAGCCTAGAAGGGAAGGAAGAGTCTACCAGGTGGGGTCTGGTTCTTGCTTGATCTGAGAGCTTCCATCAGTCTCTTATTTCTTCTGTTGCTGGAACTTCCAACTGGCTTGGCTCCGCTGATTCTTGTATCACTGGACCTTCTGATTCATTCTGATCAACCAACTGGTTATTAATCCCAAGTCCTATACATGGTCTAATGACTGTGAACTTGATAAACTCAGCAGAATCTAAGACCCTTCTCATGGAGCTGATTTCAGGGTAGCTGGGGGCTTTGAATGACACCCCAGGAGGCCTGCCATCCACTACCACACAGCCACGGTTAATTGTGATTTTCCTGTATGGAACTTTCACAGGGAAACCCATATCAATAGCTTCACCAAATTTTCGACTGAAGAGGTCATTCACTTGCTCTCTTAGCTATCTAGTGTTTTCAACTTTTGACAGTCTTTCATTATCATCATCTGGAATTATTACCTGAGTGATGTTAAGATCTTCAATACCTAATGCAGTAGGTGAAGAATTTATTTTTCTTTCTTTTTTTTTGATACGGAGCCTCAAGCTATCCCCCTGGGTAGAGTGCCATGGCATCACACTCACAGCAACCGCCAACTCCTGGGCTCAAGCGAGTCTCCTGCCTCAGCCTCCCAAGCAGCTGGGACTACAGGCGCCTGCCACAGCGCCTGGCCATTTTTTGGTTGCAACCGTCATTGCTGTTTGGCGGGCCCAGGCTGGGGATTCGAACCTGCCACCTTAGGTGTATGTGGCTGGCGCCTTAGCCGCTTGAGCCACAGGCAAGCCGAGCCAAGAATTTATTTTTCTGGGAGGGCTTTTAGGGGAGGAGGTGCTCTCCTTAATTGCCGTCTCAAACATTTCAGGCTTTTTAATAATGAACTTAATTTTGGCTTTCTTTCTAAGGATCTTCTCCAGTCTTGAAATGCCAAAAGTAGCCGGTCTTCCTAATGGCACACCCTCAGATAAGTCTTCCACGTAAAAGTCTTCCTGGAAAGATTCAAGTAATGCAAACGGCACCTTCACAGCCTGTTTAAGGCCAAGGGCTTCACCGCATTTTTCATTGAAAAGATTTTCAACTTTCTGTTTTAGGCCTGTGGTTTCGGCATTCCAGGCCTCAAAGGAAAATTCTCTCCCCTGTGGCTTAAAAGGAACATTAGAACCATTAGTCTGGGTAAGGGTTCCAACAGCCGAGGTTTGAGGGTTGTTGTTACTAGGGCCTTCCACAGTAACCTCCGTTTCAGGAACCTCTGAATTGTTCCCAGGGCTGCGTGGTCTTTTGGGAGACTGCAATGCTTTAGTGTTTATTTTACTAGCACTTCCAGGAGGCAAGTAGGAAAAAACTAGTTCAGGGTTTTTTAACAACAAACTTGATTTTATGACCGCCACAGACAATCTTTTCACGTGGTGGAATTCCAAACAGGTAGGGTTGTAAAGGGAATTCCTTCAAGCAAGCCTTCTACATAAAGGAACTCAGGATTTGATTCAAACACAGGATATGGAACTTTTACTGCCTTGGTGAGTCCAAGAGCTTGAGCCAATTAAAAATTAAAAATCTCTTCCATTTGATTCCATAACTTGGGAATTCTGACATTCTTATCTTCTTTGACTGTTGTATTCGTTATTGGTTAAGTAACTTCAGTTGTACTGGGAATCAGAAGTTCTGGTCTTTTAATAACAAATTAAATACGATTGCCCACCTGAATGATTTTTTTTTTCCTGCCATGGGATTCCTTATCATGAGTGACTTATGAAAGGGAGTTTTCAGGTGGTTCTTCCACATACAGATCTTTTTTTTTTAAGGACAGCTGCGCTTTATTGGGACATCTTCAGAGGACAAGCGAACCAGTGGCATCTATGGGGCCCCTGCTGTGTGCAAGTCTGCAGACAGCCAGGGTCCAGAGTCCCGCCATGGCTCCCTTTGACCCCCAGGGAAAACAATCACAGGGGGGTCAGGGAGTTTGGTGGGGCTGAAAACAGAATGGGTTTCTCAACGCTGAAGTGCAATTTCGTGGGGCGCCGAGGGGAGACTCTGAGGCCCAGGCCCAGCTCAGAGCGGTCATCCTTGCGCGAGGCCACGCGGTGGGGAAGGTCTCCGCTGGGCGGTCACCCCAGGGCAGCTCTGGGGGTCTCTGGGCCTCAGCAGCAGCCGGAGCTGTGGTTGCTGGAACGCTGGGACCTCTGGCTGTCGCCCCCGCAGCAGCCGCAGCCCCGACGCCCTCGGCGCCTGAGCTGGAAGCAGCAGCAGCCACCGGAGTCACCGCAGCAGCCGCTGTAGCAGCAGGAGGCGACGGCGGGTGCGGGGCACAGGACCATCCTTTGGAGAAGCCTTTGGCGGCCGAGCTCTGCTGGGAGGACATGGCCAGGCGGCTCGCGCGACCTGACCCTGGCTGCCCAGGAAGCTCACTCAGTTCTCCAGCAGAAACCCGCCACCTGCTTTAGGATGAGCCTCAGGTTTCTGGTAGGGTACAGCCTTGGCTTCGGTGCTCCCCAACGCTTCAGCAAATTTTTTGCAGAAAAGCTGATCTACCACCTTTCTTAATGTAGTGATCCTGGCATACCACTCTTCCTTTACTCCAGAAACTGGTTTATCAAGCTGTAAATCTTTACGTGTTGAATTCAGAAGATCGGGTTGCTTAATCACAAAACAAATCCTTTCCTTTGCAAGTAGTATCCTCTCAAGGTGAGGAATTAGGCCTCTGGATAGAGATCTTCTACGTGAGACTGGAGGGTATGGAATCGTCACTGGACCTTTGGCTTTTATAGCTTGAGCATATCTTCTTTCAAACAATTCTTGGGCTCGGCGCCTGTGGCTCAACTGGCTAAGGCGCCAGCCACATACATCTAAGGTGGCGGGTTCGAATCCAGCCAGAGCCTGCCAAACAATAATGACGGCTGCAACCAAAAAATAGCTGTGCATTGTGGCGGGTGCCTGTGGTCCCAGCTACTTGGGAGGCTGAGGCAGGAGACTCGCTTGAGCCCAGAAGTTGGAGGTTGCTGTGAGCTGAGATGCCAAGGCACTCTACCCAGGGTGACAGCTTGAGGTTCTGTCTCAAAACAAAAAACAATTCTTCAACTGTTTCAAGTCCGACACATGCCTGTAATCCTAGCACACATTTCTGCATGCTTCAAATTTGAGCCCAAACTCCAAACATAAAAATATTTTCATTTAAAAAAAGATACTGGACGGTGCCTGTGGGTCAGAGCAGTAGGGTGCCAGCCCCATATACCAGAGGTGGCAGGTTCAAACCCGGCCCCTGCCAAACACTGCAATAAATAAATAAATACATATATATATATATATTTTTTTTTTTCTTAAAAAAGGGTACTATCAATAGCAGCTGAATGATACTTTCTCTTCATGAACTACCTGTTCATGTTCCCAGTTATTCATGGCTCCACCTCTTCCCTTCAGTCTTTCCAGCACTAGAGGTGCTAGTTCCTTCCAGCTGGTCTCTGGTAGTGATACGGGAAAAGTGGTGCCCCAGCCAGCTCAGCCGAGCGGGGCTGGGGGACCTGCCACCTCTGTCTTGGCAGCAGCAGCCGGCAAAGGAACCGGCAAGCTGGAGCAAGCAGGGGAGCTTCCCTCCACCACCAGAGACTCCAGTAGAGTGGCGCTAGGGGACCTGCCAGTTCTGCCTTGGCAGCAGCTGGCACAAAAAACAACACTGGAGCAAAAGGGGTAGCTTTCCTCTCCCACCAGAGGCTCTAGTAACAAAGAAAACCAGGCCCATCAGGGGATAACACTGGCGATTCTTCCAGTGCATCCCTGATTGGTCCATTTTCAATCCTGCTCTTGATTGGTTTATTTTTAGGAGAAAATAGACCAATTAGCTCAGCTTTCATCTCATTGGCGGACTACCCCTATATAAACCCCTGAGCAGAGGGTCTAGGGGCAGATCACCACAGCTCCTCAAGGAAGATAGAGCGGCAAAGCTAAGACTTCAACAGGTTGTCGCTGACAAGACCTCGGCAGATTGCTTGCAGACCCCTGAGGGCGAGTGAGCAGAAGAGGAAACACTGTAGCACTTATACCCGGCTCTGTAAGGAGGTTTGGCTTTCTAAGCGCTGTGACACTTACATTCTTCCCTGCAAGGAGGTTTGGCTCTTTGTAAGAGCTGTGACACTTACATCCTGTCCTGTGAGGGGGTTTGGCTCTTTGTAAGAGCTGTGATGCTTACATCCTACCCTGCAAGGAGGTTTGGCTCTTTGTAAGAGCTGTAATACTTCTATAAATAAAACCTACCTTATTGTCCGTCCAAGAGCCTAGAAATCCAAAGTTAAAAATCTGGTATTAGCACAGTGGTTATGGTGCTGGCCACATGCACAGAGGCTGGTAGGTTCCAAGCCAGCTAAACAACAGTAACAACTGCAACAAAAAATAGCTTGGCATTTTGGTGGGATCCTGTAATCTTAGCTACTTGGGAGGCTGAGGCAAAAGAATCACTTAAGCATGAGAGTTCTTTTTTGAGGTGGAGCCTCAAGCTATCTCCCTGGATAGAGTGCCATGGCGTCACATTCACAGCAACCTCCAACTCCTGGGCTCAAGCGAGTCTCCTGCCTCAGCCTCCCAAGTAGTTGGGACTACAGGCGCCTGCCACAACACCTGGCCAGTTTTTGGTTGCAGCCATCATTGTTGTTTTTTGGCAGGCCTGGGCTGGGAATTCGAACCCACCACCTTGGGTGTATGTGGCTGGTGCCTTAGCTGCTTGGGCCACAGGCGCCGAGCCTAAGCCAGAGAGTTTGAGGCTGCTGTGGGCTGTAATGCCACAGCACTCTACCAAGGGTGACACAATGAGAAAAAAAAGTGTTAGGTGCTTCCTATAGCTGTCTTAAGATACCTAGGAATTTCTTTCTGCTTGTTCAGCTCTCCAACATCTGTAACACATTTTTATATTAAATTCTCTCTGTTGATAAACCTCTTGTGATTTCTATTTTCCTAAGTGGACCATGAATGATAATGACAGAGGATAAAGGAAAGGGCAGGGAACTGATGTCTATTGAGCTCCTGCTCTGTACTAAGTATACAAATAATATCAATCAATAATTTAATATATCTATTAATAATAGTCATCCCTTATTGAAGACCTTTTCTATGACTCTTTGCATGGCTACTTTCATCTTGTGGTTTAAGTTTTTTTGGCCAGGGCTGGGTTTGAACCTGCCACCTTTGGCATATGGGGCCAGTGCCCTACTCCTTTGAGCCATAGATGCCGCCATTAAGTTTTTGCTGGACTTTACTTCAGAGAGGTTTATCACCTTAGCAAAACTGATTACCATGCACTGTTAGTCTCTGCTTCAGCTCCCCCACAACAATGTGTATTTTATTTACTTTTCTGGTCTGTCTCTCCCAACTAGAACATAAGATCTATGAGAAGAAGGCGCATATTAGGCTTGTTTACCACTGGATTACTAACACCCAGCACAGCCCTAGGCTTGTAGTAGACACGCATAAGTGTATTGATGTGTTAATTGCGTATTCCTGCTTAACAAGCCAGGAGCAACTTGATGGTTTAAAACAAAACAATTATTTCTCATGGCAGGACTGGGACTCTCATGAGTTTGTGATCTGGCTGGGTAATTCTTTTGCTCATCTTGGCTGCGTTCACTTAGCTATGGGTTGGTTGGAGCTGAAAAGTCTCAGATGGCTTCACTTGGTGGTAATAGCTGAAACCTTTCTTCTAGGTTTTTGTTTTCTCTCTCTCTTTTTTTTGAGACAGAGTCTCACTCTGTCATCCTGGATCGAGTGCCATAGCATCATCATAGTTCACAGCAACCTTCAACTCTTTGGCTCAAGCAATCCTCTTGCCTTAATTTTTTTTTTTTTTTTTTTTTTTAGAAAGAGTCTTTGTTTGTCACCCTTGGTAGGGTACCCTAGCATCATAGTTCCCAGCAACCTCAAATTCTTGGGCTCAAACAATTCTCTTGCCTCAGCTTCCTGAATAGCTGGGACTATAGGTGTCCACCACAACAGGTAGCTATTTTTTTTTTTAAGAGGCAGTGTCTTACTTCGGCTCAGGCTGGTCTCAAACCTATGAGCTCAAGCAATCCACCCACCTTGGCCTCCCAGAGTGCTGGGATTACAGGCATGAGCCACCTCGCCCAGCTGGGACATCTTTTTAAGTACTATAGCTCAAACTCCTTTAAAAGACACCTGGATTCCAAGGGGGTAAGCCTCAATGGCAGATGCTTATTGAGCCTCATGCTTGTGTCAGATTTATGCCTCATTAGCCAAGCAAGGTATTGGCCAAGCCCAGAGTTAATATAGGAGACTACCCAAAGGCATGAATACCATGAATACCAGCAGGGTTAGTTCACTGGGAGCCATCAGTGCAAAAGTCTGTAATTTTATATACATTATCACTAATACTGACAGTAGCCTGCTACATAGTTGTTATTCTTATCTCTTTTTACAGATGAAAAATCTAAGGTCCATAGAAGTCAAGTAAATTGAACAAGCTTCACAGTAACTAAGTGGTAGAAAATTCTACTTTTTGATTCCAAATTCTATGACCTTTCATCATATCACAGTCTCCCCCTGGGAAGACCTGGGGTAAAACAAAGAGTACCACTCAGGAGGGAATTTCACTGCATATTTTTATTTTAATGGGAAGCACACTAGGCTCTATTTTTGTTTGCATTCATGGAGAAGATAAGTGAGTCAACTAATATGGGCTTAGAAGGCTCCACGCCTGTAGCTCAGCAGCTAAGGCGCCAGCCACATATGTCAGAGCTGGCAGTTTCGAATCCAGCCCGGACCTGCCAAACAACAACAATGACAACTACAACCAAAAAATAGCCAGGCGTTGTGGCAGGCACCTATAGTCCCAGCTACTTGGGAGGCTGAAGCAAGAGAATCACTTAAGCCCAGGAGTTGGAGTTTGCTATGAGCTGTGACACCACAGCACTCTACCCAGGGCAACAGCTTGAGGCTGTGTCTCAAAAAAAAAAAAAAAAAGAAATATGTATGTGTATATGTGTATATATATATATATATATATGGCCTATATATATAGGCTTAGGAGATTGAAAAATAGTTCTACTGTTGCCTAATAGCCAAACCATCTCATATTCCCCGTGGAAATTTTATGGTTCCTCAACTGGAATCACATACCAATTCATACGTAATTCTCTGTCATAGTTCTTACCTGTATACTATTTGTTGTTCCCCATTTATTATGAGCTCTTCCTGGCCTGGGTCCACAATTGCCTTGTATAGTGTCTGAAGTACTGAAGGTTCTTGACAAATGTTTGTTGAAGGAATGAATGAGCAGAAGTCAAGGAGACCAAACATGATCGCCCTCACATTTTTCCAGGAACCCTGAGGAGAACCAGTAAATAACTAGAGAAAAAGCATTAAAGCATTAAAACGAGGTCTGCATTTGCTGGTTTGAATATCCCTGTCAAAACCCATCTTCAAACTTAATTGCCAGTTTAATAATACTAAGAGTGAGACCTTTAAGAGGTGAATAGATCATAAGGGTTCTATCCTGACGAAGGGATTAAAGTCAGAGCCATTTCTCTGTTTTATTTTTTATTTTATCTTTTTGAGACAGAGCCTCAAGCTATCCTACCCTGGGTAGAGTGCTGTGGCATCACAGCAACCTCCAACTCCTGGGCTCAAGCGAGTCTCCTGCCTCAGCCTCCCAAGTAGCTGGGACCATAGGCGCCCGCCACAACGCCCAGCTATTTTTTTGGTTGCAGCCATCATTGTTGTTTGGTGGGCTCGGGCTGGATTCAAACCCACCACCTTAGGTGTATGTGGCTGGCGCCTTAGCCACTTGAGCCACAGGCACCGAGCCCATTTCTCTGTTTTACATGGGCACTTTTACTTTCTACCTTCTTCCATGAAATAACAATCACCAGATGTCCTGAACTCAAATAATCCCCGTATCTTGGCCTCCCAGAGTGCTAGGATTACTGGTGTAAGCCACCATGCCTGGCCCTGCTTGTTTTTTTAATTTCATTTTCCCCCATAGTTTTTTATCAGCAATTGTGAACGTCCACAGAGAGGAGTCACAACCCATACAATAGCCTTTTATCTGCTCACCCATTCTACCCCTTTCAGTGCTGACTTCAATATTTAATTTTTTTCCAAAATTGGAAATAAATTATCCCAGAGGAGATTTGTTGAAAACCACAGGAATTGGCAGCTTTTGTCTCTAGACAAATTGAACTATAGGGTGTCCTGACTCTGGTGATAGCAGGCATAGTGAAGGACAGAGAATAAAGGAGAGAAAAGAGAAAAACAAACAAATAAAACTTCAAAACGTTAAGCAGAGTCCAGGCACAGTGGTTCATGCCTGTAATCCTAGCACTCTGGAAGTCCAAGGCTAGAGAAACACTTGAGGCCAGCAGTGCTAGACCAGACTGAGCAAGAGTGAGACTCTGTCTCTACAAAAAATAGAAAAACTTGGCCAGGCATGGCGACACAAACATGAAGTCAAGGAGACCAAGGCTGATGCAGGAGGATCACTTGAACCCAAGAGTTTAATCTGCATTGAGCTATGATGATACCACTGCACTCTACCCAGGGCAACAGAGTGAGACTCTGTCTCCAAAAAATATATATAGCTAGGTGTGGTTGGGAGTCAAGGCAGGTGGATTGCTTGAGCTCAGGAGTTTGAGACCAGCCTGAGCAAGAGTGAGACCAAGTCTCTAAAAAATAGACCAGGAGTTTTGGCAGGCACCTATAGTCCCAGCTACTTGGGAGGCTGAAGCAAGAGAATTACTTGAGCCCAAGAGTTTGAAGTTGCTGTGAGCTATGATGTCATAGCACTCAACCCCAGGGCAACTGAGACTCTCAAAAAAA
Source organism: Galago senegalensis (assembly GCA_963575145.1). Classification (NCBI taxonomy): domain Eukaryota; kingdom Metazoa; phylum Chordata; class Mammalia; order Primates; family Galagidae; genus Galago; species Galago senegalensis. The sequence continues at coordinate 5,056 of CAUYTI010145791.1, read as the reverse complement.
AAAAAAAAAGAAAGAAATAAATATATATATATATATATGTATCAATTTATACACTGAATGTGACATCTTCAGCCATTCGAAAATGGAATACTTAAGCAATTTTAAAGCTTTCTACATAAAGAAAAATGAGTCTCAGCTCAGCGCCTGTGGCTCAGGTGGCTAAGGCACCAGCCACATACACCTAAGATGGTGGGTTCTAATCCAGCCTGGGCCGGCAACACAACAATGATGGCTGCAACCAAAAAATAGCCGGCCGTTGTGGTGGGCGCCTGTGGTCCCAGCTACTTGGGAGGCGGAGGCAAGAGACTCGCTTGAGCCCAGAGTTGGAGGTTGCTGTGAGCTGTAAGGCCACGGCACTCTACCCAGGGTGACAGCTTGAGGCTCTGTCTCAAAAAAAAAAAAGAAAGAAAGAAAGAAAAATGAGTTTCCAATGAAAAGGAAGGGCAGATATTTTCTGTTGACTATTCATAAAAAGAACATGGATTTAAAGGGGATAATTTAACATCCGTATGAATATGGAAAGGTGAGAAGTGTGTTTCCAGCTATTTCTCATTAATCGGTATTACAGAAATCATAGGCAATAAATACTAAGACGTTTATGCCATGTGCTCTGATTCACAAATGGACAGTGTTAGTTCCTAAGTCTCCCCAGTTGTTCACAGTAAGACCGGTAAGGCCTACCCACAGTTTCTTGATCACCTGAACAGGCTGTGGCTGGCAGGAGGCTCTAGGCATCTTAGTGCCAGTTTCAGATTTTATTGGCCCTCTGCCAGATGGTCTGCAGTTCATGTGGACTCTGTCCCCGGGACAGCTGTAGGCAAGTGGACCAGCCAGCTGACACAGGCAGGGCTAAATGGGAGCAAATTCAGGGAGGCTGGGCCAGAGTTCCAGGAAGCTGGCACAGATTTCAGATTGGTTCCAGACTGTGCCTGAACCTGAAAAAATGTTCCTGTGGTACAATTTCTGGCAACAGCCAGGAGGCCTATTGGAGAAGGGCAGATACTTTTCATACTGATCACAGACATGCCACACAGGTTAAAAGAACCTCTACCTGCTTCACCTCGACTGAGCTGGTAAAGCAGGTATCATTGACCCAAAGTTGGGAAAGCAAACTAGGTCATTGTGAAGGCCACAGGAGAAGTGGATGGCAAGAACAGGGCTAGAAACCAGGTCTTTAAATTTAATATCCGGGCAGGCACACTCGGGGCTAAGACCAGCCTATGAAGCCAGGTGGGCCGTGGAACCATGAGGTTGCCATGTCTTTAGCCCATTGTTGACCCTGTGAGCTCCGTGCCTGGGCCAGTTCCTCACTTCCTTCCAGCTATAGTAAGAGGTTCAGCACTGCCTGCCATTGGCAACACCCTTATTCAGGAGACTGTGGTCAAACCAAGTTTAAAAACAGTAGAAGCTTTGTAAATTGACCACTCAAAGGACTGTAATGAACTGGCCAACATACAGAGGCAGTCAACATAAGGAACTAGGCTTACTGTACGGATACGTATGTGTGGTGCATGTACAGTCTATGAAAGTTAGGTCAACTTAAGGAGGTGGTCAATGGAGGGAGATGGTCAACCATGGAGGTTCTACTGTATCTACAGTGTTGCATAATAAGACACTTACTGGGTGCAAAGTGTGGATTCCCGTTTTAGAGATCAGCAGGCTTTGATGGGACTGTAGAGCCGGGAGGACCGGGGACATCCATCTCTATCAATAGCCACCTTGTGGGGGATGACTGAGCTTAAAAAACACCCCTCCATCCCCTCCCTGCCCACTTCTCCCCCCTCAGCACAGCAACTTGCTCAAGACTTCACAGCTAGTGGATCCAAGGCTGAGATCAGGGATTCTGATGAAACGTTCCCAAGGCCCCACCCATTCTAAGGAAAAACACCACTTCGTGGTAATGTTCTGTCCCCATCCTCACTCTCAACCTCTTATAAAGTGGGCATCACGACACCTACCAATTAGTATGATTATGAGGATTAAGTGCGATAAGGCATGTGGAAATGCTTTATGAACTGGCTAAATTCTGAGCTAATCCCAGGGCTTATTATGAATATGAAGGCCATAGGGGCCTGAGTGGTACAAGAGGGGCAGTAAGCAGTTTGCCTGGGTCCACAGCCTATTTTTGCCATGTGTGTTTACATCACCTTGAGCAAGGCATGCAACCTCTCTGTGTCTCCTTTCCTCACCTATGAAATGAGGAGAACATCAATATTATCTAACTTAGAGCAAAGTTATTTTAACTAATGTGCCAGAGAGCAGCACAGAGGAAATGCAAAATAAGCATTAGTTACTATTGTTCCTCGTTATCGTTAGCACCCCCCCTTCCTAACAGGGCTTCCTGACCTATCTTCAGCACCCTCCTCACTCTTGAACATTTTTGTCAAATGTTCTTTTGTAGTATACTCTGCAGACTCCCCAAGGTTGGGATCAGGACTCTTTTTGTCATCTTCTCAGCTAACACAGGTGTTCAGAAACTTTTGTTGGATTAATAAATGAAAGGATGAATAATCTCCCTGCTCCCAAGAATTGTACCACCAAGTAGAGACACGTCAATAAGTGTTTGCCAAGGAATGCTTGCAGTGAGTAAAATATTTGAGTTTCTTGGTTCAGTGCCTGTAGCACAGTGGTTACAGCGCCGGCCACATGCACCAAAGCTGGGAGGTTCGAACCCAGCCCGGGCCAGCTAAACAACAATGACAGCTGCAACAAAAACACAGCCAGGCTTTGTGGCAGGCACCTGTAGTCCCAGCTACTTGGGAGGCTGAGGCAAGAGAATTGCTTAAGCCCAAGAGTTTGAGGTTGCTGTGAGCTATGGCATCATAGCACTCTATTGAGGGCAACATAGAGAGACTCAGTCTCAAAAAAAAAATTTACGTTTATTGAGTCAAGTATTTATAGACCATCTACTGTAGGTCCTGTGGGCACTGTTATAGGTACTGGGAATACAGTAGTAAACCAACCAGATAAGTTTCTGTCTCACATGCTAGTGGGGGGAGACAGAGAGCAGACAGGGAGAAGTCATAGCAGGTGCTCACATATGCTGAGGGTGGTCAGGGCGAGAGGAAAGAAGGAAGGTGGACATTATTTTTCACGTGGGATTTTCTGAGCAGGAGATTCTGACACAGAGGTATGTAAGCCAAGACCTAAAGGAAACAAGGAAGAAAACCATTGGCTAGCTTCAGGCAAAAGAATTCCAGGCTCAGAGATTAGCAAAGGCAAAATTGGGAGAAGAGAACTGACTTGGTGTGTTCCTACGAAGGAGGCGCACACGGCTAGAGCCAAGGCGGGGAAGCAGGCAGGCAGAGGTGGAATTGTCACAGAGCTTCAGGGCACCTCACTTGCCCGGGCCTGGCGACTGGCTCACATGGTCACACACTTTGCAAAGTTTCCAGAAATAAGATACTTCAGCTGCAGTGGATTGGGATGGCTATCTCCTTCCTCCACTTCCCCTCGGTTCCAAGTTCCCCTGAGTTGGATGGGATTGGATATTTGGTATGTAGAACCTGGCATTTTTAGGATCTAAGGAGAAATTGCCCTTGGGGAAGGTGATGGTAAATTTTAGGTACCAACTGGAGTAGAGAAAACCTCGGGAAGTGGTAAAGCATTGTTGCTGGGTATGTCTGTGAAGGTGTTTCCAGAGGATTCGGGTGTGTGAACTACTATATTTTGCCCTGTATAACGTGCACTTTTTGCCCAATATTTTTTTAAATTTCATATTAATATGAGGATATAAACAGGTTACAATGTGTGCATTTGTTAGGTAAGGTCCCCATTGTAATTGTGAGGTGTGCCATATACCCTTACAACGTGCCCACTAGGTAGAAGCACACCAACCCCCGCCTTCTTCCTCTCCTGCCCCCCCAAACTTGAATTGAATGGAGCTTTTCTCTTGTGTGAGTGTGTATTAGTTGGTCTTCTGGCTTCATATTTAGTATTGAGTACACTGGATACTTGCTTCTCCATTCTTGTGACATTTTACTAAGAAGAATGTGTTTCAACTCCATCCAGGTTAATACAAAAGATGAAAAGTCTCCATCATTTTTTAATATTTTGCCCAGATTTTTTGAGGGAAAAACAAGGATATGCATTATACATGGGTGGTACTAATTCTGTATCTGTGTAAATATTTTTAATTCTTTATTTGTGCTTATGTGTTATAAGAATAACTCTAGAAAGCAATAATGATATCCGTGTGTAAATAATACCCGGGAATATGGTAATTGGTTTTTCTTTTTTTTTTTGAGACAGAGCCTCAAGCTGTCCCCCTGGGTAGAGTGCTGTGGCATTACAGCTCACAGCAACCTCCAACTCCTGGGCTCAAGCGAGTCTCCTGCCTCAGCCTCCCAAGTAGCTGGGAACACAGGCGCCCGCCACAATGCCCGGCTATTTTTTGGTTGCAGCCGTCATTGTTGTTTGGCGGGTCCGGGCTGGGGATTCGAACCCGCCACCTTAGGTGTACGTGGCTGGCGCCTTAGCCGGTTGAGCCATAGGTGCCGAGCCTGGTAATTGGTTTTGTTGAACTTCCAATGAAGGCATTTTGGGCCAACAAAGAGCAGTAGACATATTTTTTTCCTGAAAGTTTGGGTAAAAAATGTGGTACAGGCCAGGAGCAATGGCCCACATCTGTAATCCTAGCACTCTGGAAGGCCAAGGTGGAAGGATTGGTTGAGCTCAGAAGTTTGAGACCAGCCTGAGCAAGAGTGAGACCCTGTCTCTACTAAAATAGAAAAATAGCTAGGCTCACCACAATGCTCCCCTGTAGTCCTAGCTACTTAGGAGGCTGAGGCATGAGGATCACTTGAACCTAAGAGTTTGAGGTTGCTGTGAGCTATGATGATGCCATGGGACTGTACTCCATGGTGACAAAGTGAGACTCTGTCTCAAATTAAAAAAAAAAAACAAAACCAGGTTCGGCATCTGTGGCTCAAGTGGCTAAGGCGCCTTAGCCACATACACCTAAGGTGGCGGGTTCGAATTCAGCCCTGGCCTGCCAAACAACAATTACAACTGCAACCAAACAAAAAACAGCCGGGTGTTGTGGCAGGTGCCTGTG
>CAUYTI010145790.1:0-18591 GCA_963575145.1 Galago senegalensis | reverse complement strand
ATTTGAAATGCTTTCATCAAACTGGTCAACATAGCCTTCACGGCATTTTCTTAGTTACTGTATTAAGACATTTATATTCTACACTTAGTAAATTTCACATGTACCCTTGTAAGATGCACCGTAGGTGTGGTCCCACCAATTACCCTCCCTCCACCCATCCTGCCCTCTACCCCTCCCCTCCCTCTCCCCTTTCCCCTTCTTCTTGGGCTATAATTGGGTTATAGCATTCATAAGAAAGCTATAAACTGGTTTCATAGTAAGACTGAGTACACTGGATACTTTTTCTTCCATTCTTGAGATACTTTGCTAAGAAGAATATGTTCCAGCTCCATCCTTGTAAACATGAAAGAGGTAAAGTCTCCATCTTTCTCTAAGGCTGCATAATATTCCATGGTGTACATATTCCACATTCTTCCCCCAAAAATGTATTTAAAGTGGTTTGTAAAGATACATAAAATACAAAAAGATTTGACAAAGCAGAAATAGGAAAAAAAGGTGAAACAGAACAAACAAAATGAAACCAAGAATGAGCCGTGTCTGTATGTGTGAGCATATATATGGATATTTATGTGCTCGTGTGTGTACACGTGCATGTGTATAGATAAGTAAATAACGCTTAGTCTTATACATCAGCTAAATTTAGAGTCAGACTCTTTAGCCAATGTAAATAAGGAAGCCCAAGTTCAACATATGTTTCCTTTGGGATTCAAAAAACAAGTCCCTTCTCAGAAGAAGGACAAGTACTGCTGATAATCAGACCCACGTGCTCCTAGTTATTAGATGATCCTTTCCCCCCCCTTTTGATTTATGGTGACTTTTTTTTTTGTTTTTTTGAGACAGAGCCTCAAGCTGTCCCCCTGGGTAGAGTGCTATGGCTTCACTGCTCACAGCCAACCTCCAACTCCTGGGCTCAAGCGAGTCTCCTGCCTCAGCCTCCCAAGTAGCTGGGACCACAGGCGCCCGCCACAACGCCCGGCTATTTTTTGGTTGAAGCCATTGTTGTTTGGCGGGTCCGGGCTGGAGTTGAACCTGCCACCTTAGGTGTATGTGGCTGGTGCCTTAGCCGCTTGAGCCACAGGCGCCGAGTCAGACCCAGGTGTTCTGACGTTGTAGTCCAGGCTCTTTTTACCATTATAGTGCACTTTTGTCTTTAAAGTTAGGGTTCATTGTATCTATGAGATGACATTCATGGTACCTTCTTGATCAGTTGTCCCTAGGCTTAAATGAGATGATACAGGAAAGCATTTATCATGGTACCTGCCAAGTGGCAAGCAATCAATATACTGAATAGCTTATTATTTTTGCCCTCAGTTCATTCACTACTGCATTAATTTAGTCTGACATTGAGAAGTGAGAGGCTTAGAGCACATACTTAGTTGGGAAATTTATTTTGGGACCCAATAATTCTACTCTGGCCCTGAGTTCTTTACTTTTAGAAAAGAAGCTTGCTTAGGGAGAAGTAGTTATTTCCTGAGGATAGGAATTGGAAGTGGGATAGGAACACTTTAACCAGGTTTTATCCCTGCTACCTATTTGTTCCTTCCACCTGCCTTTAGCCCTATGCCAGCATGTGTTCCCTGTTATTTTCCTTCTCTGCTGTTTGTACATTTCATTTAATAACTATTTATTGGACACCTACTATGTGTCAAGCTCTACTGGGATCTGCTGAACCTCAAGAGTGAACTAGACAACTTGGCCCCTGGCCTCAATAAATTTTTTGGACTTTGAAGTCAGACATATGTGAGTTTGAATGCTAATTCCCCCATCTAGTAGCTTTGTGACCATGAGCAAGTTACTTAACCTATTTCCTCGTCTGCAAAGATAATATGTAGTATCCATCTTGTGAGGATTTAATGGAATGAATTCCATTGAGCAACAGAATAAATGCTTTAAAAAATGTTTTTTTTTCCTTGCTTCTTTGTCCTGTCTACCCATCAAAGCTGAAAAGGTTTCTAAGCCTTTCACTGGCAAAGGGATTTCTCACAGCCTTCAGCCATGCGTCTCTCTGCCTTGCTAGCCTTGGCATCCAAGGTTACTCTGCCCCCCAATTACCGCTATGGAATGAGCCGCCCAGGCTCCCTGGCAGACAAAAGGAAGAACCCCCCAGGGACCAGACGGCGCCCAGTGGCTGTAGAACCCATCTCTGATGAAGACTGGCATCTGTTCTGTGGGGATATGGTGAGAGCCTTAGGGTAGAGTGATGAGGAGGTCCTGGGCAAAAATGTCCCCTTCCTAACCCTAATGTCTTCCCATAGGTGGAGATTCTAGAAGGCAAGGATGCTGGGAAGCAGGGCAAAGTGGTTCAAGTTATCCGGCAGCGAAACTGGGTGGTCCTGGAAGGGCTGAACACAGTAAGTGGAGAGGATGAGCATGTTCAGGAAGCCTGTCCCACCTGTCCCTTTCCATTAAAAGCAGTACTGGGTGGCAGGAGAATGGCTGAGGGACCAGTGGTAGTTCTGAACCTTGTTACTTTTCAACTTGGGAAGTATAGGCAAATCCCTGTCACATACCCCTGCTTTCTGATAACCTCCCTCTCTTGGACAGCATTACCGCTACATTGGCAGGACTAAGGATTACAGGGGAACCATGATTCCTAGTGAAGCCCCCTTGCTCCACCACCAAGTCAAACTTGTGGATCCAATGGACAGGCAAGCACATGGGTCAGAGTCTCTCACCCTCTTGAGTCCATGAAGGTATCGTCCAATGAGAATGGTGGGTTGGACGCTCTGGAAATTGATGGGCTATCTCACAGGCATGACTCCCTGTGGGTACCCCCAGTACAAAGTAGACAAAGTGTTAACCTTGGTGTTTTCAACCATTGACTATACTTTTGGGTTGGAGGGTGGCAGGGTTCCTGGCTCCCAGACCACGCTCACCTTTCTATCCACCAGGAAACCCACTGAGATTGAGTGGAGATTTACTGAGGCAGGAGAGCGGGTACGAGTTTCCACGAGATCAGGGAGAATTATCCCCAAACCTGATTTTCCCAGATCTGATGGCATCGTCCCTGAAACCTGGATTGGTGAGGCTGGGCAGGAAGGTGGGGATAGATGGGTAGTAGGAAAGGAAGGGATGTTAAGACAAATTGATAAGGCTCTCACCCATCTCCTTTCTTTTGGCTCAACAGATGGCCCCAAAGATACATCAGTAGAAGATGCTCTAGAAAAAACCTATGTGCCCCGTCTAAAGACACTACAGGAAGAGGTGATGGAGGCTATGGGGATCCAGGAGACCCGGAGATACAAGAAGGTCTATTGGTATTGAGCCTGGGGAGAACAGCTTCTCTCCCACTTGTCTTATAGCCTTGAAGGCTGGGCCACCTCTTTGGATGCCAATAAAGACCCATGAGTCCTCCTGTGTGCAGCTGCTATCTCTAGTAGAATGGCACCCCAACCCCAATATACCTATTTTTAAGTAGATGGAGCATCTTTCCTGACATTATGATAGAAACGGGATGGAAGTTAGCTAGCCTTAAGGTAGCCCTCAGGGCCTGCAAATGTGGGATAGAGGCCAAAGGAAGAGAGCGAGCTTCCTTCCATGAAGACCTCTGAGTAACAAGCTGCCAGCTAGGCTGCCTGTTGGGGATGGCAGTGTGGGCCAGAGTGTGACTGAAGGTAAAAAGCTCAACCGGCTAAGGCGCCAGCCACGTACACCTAAGGTGGCGGGTTCGAATCCCCAGCCCAGACCCAAACAACGACGGCTGCAACCAAAAAAAATAGCCGGGTGTTGTGGCAGGTGCCTGTGGTCCCAGCTACTTAGGAGGCAGAGGCAGGAGACTTGCTTGAGCCCAGGAGTTGGAGGTTGCTGTGAGCTGTAATGCCATGGCACTCTACCCAGGGGGACAGCTTGAGGCTCTGTCTCAAAAAAAAAAAAAAAAGCACCAGAGGGAAGGGATAGTCTTCCTTTTCTCTCTTAATAGAAATGGAAGGGAAATAAAGATTTAATAAATTAAAACTTCACACAATATTATATAACATGGAGGGAGAGAAAGGGTATGAGTATGAAACCGAAGGTTTGTGGGGAACCAGGACTCAGGGATGCATGATGCTGGTTCTTGGCTAGGTGTACTCTGCTGCAGTACTGCATTTGGATGGTTTCATATGGAGTCTGAGATGTGCCCTTACTCAGGTTGTGTCAGCTTCTTCAGTCTCCAGAACAGAGAAGGCCTGACCCAGGGGCATCTTGGTGGCCACCAGAACCAAGTTTCTAGGAGACAGTTCAGGGCTAAAGATGGGCAGGAGCTCGGCATGGAAGCCTAGGAGAAAGGCAAGGCTAATCAGGAGGAGGAGAAATGAATCAAACACTCACTGAGCTGCATCCTGCTTACCCTGTAGGTATATCCCCTTTTCTCCATGAGGAAGGATCTAGGGAGATTATGGAGACCCTACTCTCCCTGAGGACAACATGGGACTGATTTGAGAAGCTTTCATGGTGCCTGGGAAGCATGCATAAAATACACCTCAGGGAGCTACCACCACAGGCCGATGTAAGAATCTGTACTTTTTGGCCAGGCATGGGGGTTCACGCCTGTAATCCTAGCACTCTGAGAGTCAAGGCAGATGGACTGCTTGAGCTCAGGTGTTACAGACCAGCCTGAGCAAAACCAAGACCCCATCTCTACTAAAAATAGAAAAACTAGCTGGGCATTGTGGTGGGCACCTATAGTCTGCTACTTGGAAGGCTGAGGCAGGAGGATCACCCAAGAGTTTGAGGTTGCTGTGGGCTATGACACCACCGCAGTGTACCTGTGCTAGCATGGGAATGAGACTGCTCAAAATAAAAACCAAGTACTTTTTAACAAATTACTTATTCCCACCCCACTGGTGATTCCAAAGCAGGAGTCCAAAAATTACAACAGTGATAAACCAAGCTCAGCAGGTGTGAGAGTTTGGAAGAGCCCTAGGCTTAGAGGGACTGGGGCTTGGAGGAGCTTTGCTGGTCGTGTCTCTGCTATAAGTCATCCTTACCCTGCTCCTGAAGGTAGAGCAGCCGGTCTAGTAGAATCAGTGTCTCCACCAGTGGGGCCAGCAGCAGGGCCAGGCTGAAGTAGGCCACCACACGGTTCTCTTGGGCCTGGTGGGCCTGAAGGGCAGCCAGATTCAGTGGTAGATGGGGGTCTAGCCCCACACGCTGTAGTCCCCTCTTCACGTATCTGTGGGGTAAGCCACAACTCAGCTTGGTTTTAAGGACCTCTACTTCCCACTTAAACTGCCTACTCTTACCTTGTACCCTAATACGCGTTTCTCTTTCTTCTTCTTTTTTTAAGAGACAGTCTCACTTTGTCACCCTTGTAGAGAGCTGTGGCATCACAGCTCACAGCAACCTCCAGCTCTTGAGCTTAGGCTATTCTCTTGCCTCAGCATCCCAAGTAGCTGGGACTATAGGCGCCCAACAAAATGCCCGGCTTTTTTTGTTGCAGTTTGGCCCGGGCCATGTTCAAACTGCCACACTTGGTATATGGGGCCAGCGCCCTACTGACTGAGTTACAGGTGCCACTCTAATATGCGTTTTTTTCAATACTTCTCTAGCTGTGAGCTGTCTGTCCAATATCAAATTGATCTAAAAATTTATTTTCTGTCCAATTATTTCACCATATTTTTAACACGTAAAGAACAATTTTTTAAATAGAAGGAGGTTGAGACCAGCCTGAGCAAGAGTGAGGCCCCTGTCTCTAAAAAATAGCTGCACATTATGGCAGGCACCTGTAGTCCCAACTACTTGGGAAGCTGAGACCAGAGAATCATTTGAACCCAGGGAGTTTGAGGTTGCTATGAGCTATGATGCCACAGCACTCTACTGAGGGCAACAAAGTGAGACTCTTTCTCAAAAATAAATAAATAAAATTAAAAACTATTTTTTTGATAGTCTCTTGATAAAAGAGGGAAAACTCTCTCCTAAATTTTTATGGGCTGAGTGGGATGGCTTGTGCCTGTAATCACAGCAGTTTAGGATAAGGCAGGAGGACTGCTTGAGGCCAAACTGGACAATATAGTTGAGACGTATTCTCTACAAAAAATGTTTTTAAAAAATTAGCTGGGTACAACGTACATGACTATAGTTCCAACTACTCAAACAGCTGAGGTAGGATTGCTTAAGCCCAGGAAATTTGAGGCTGCAGTGACTTGTGTCACACAATGTACTCCAGCCCAGGCAACAGCAAAACTCTGTCTCTAAAAAGTTGTTTTTTCTTCTAATGGTATGTCATATAAACTTTTTTTTAAATAAAAAGTAAAGAGATTTATGAGAAGTCACCCTGGTCAGAGAACTCCAAGTTACTTCTCTTACTTTTCTTTAGGCCATGCTAACAAGTAAGGGTGGAAAGGGACTCAGATCTCCAGATGAACTTACCCCCACCCATCCCCAGTCCCCCAACCTCACTCTTCAATCTTGAGCTCGTGGACCCTGGGGATCCCCTGCACGCCTGGCCGACGGAGCGCAGGCTGGGCACATCGGATGACTGTCTCTAGAGCTGCACGGTAGCAGTGAGTTCGGAGGCCCGGGCCAGCTTTCTGTAGCCGTTCAGCATATTCCTCCACGGCATGGCAGGCCCCCTCCCGAAGCCGGTAGGGCAGTTCATAGCCAGGAAGCCCAGCTACCCACTCACTCAGCGGGTAGCCACCAGGATCACTCAGCTTCATGTAGCAGCAGCCCACTGAGGCCAGGGCTACCACCTCAGGGCAGCAGCAGAAGTGCCTCAGCAAGGCCACACTCAGATCCCCACAGGCGTGGAGGCCAGTTAGCAGCAAGCGTGCCCCGCCCTGAGGTGGGTTCTCCAGTGGAAGCAGAAGCTCCTCACACAGGGCTGTGGGGTCTACCCACCTAACCACGTGGTGTGGGGAGTGCCGAGGGCCAGTGTGGACCACCTGTGGAGGCAGGAAAGGACAGATGCAGATGGAAAGTCTGTTTACTGTCCCCAGCTACCTCAGGCCACAGAAAAGAACCTGTACTCTGTTACTTCCCCAGAAAGAATGTGAGAGAGAAAGTGGGGCACAAGAGAGAGTTGGACCATGAACCAAGAGATGAGATAAATTCTAGGTCTATCATTATTAACTTTGTGTATCTTTAACACGGCTCATAGCAACCTCCAACTCCTGGGCTCAGGAGATTCTCCTGTCTCAGCCTCCCAAGTAGCTAGGACTACAGGTGCCTGCCCCAATGCCCAGCAATTTTTTTGTTGCAGTTCTGCAGGACTGGGTTCAAACCTGCCACCCTCAGTATATAAGGCCGCCCCCCTCTTTTTTTATTTTTTGAGACAGAGTATCACTATGTTGCCCTCAGTAGAGTGCTGTAGCATCACAGCTCATAGTAACCTCAAACTCTTGGGCTCAAGCGATTCTCTTGCCTCAGCCTCCCAAGTAGCTAGGACTACAGGTGCCTGCTACAATGCCTGGCTATTTTCTTGTTGCAGTTGTCATTACTGGCCTGGGCTGGGCTTGAAACCACCACTGTCAGTGCATGTAGCTGGCGCTATAACCACTATGCTACAGGTGCCAAGCCAATCTTTTCTTTTCTTTTTTTTTTTTTTTTTGAGATAGTCTCACTTTGTCACCTTTGGTAGAGTACTGTGGTGTCATAGCTCACAGCAACCTCAAAATCCTGGGCTTAAGCTATTCTCTTGCCTCAGCCTCCCAAGTCACCACACACCCAGCTATTTTTAGAGACAAGGTCTGGCTCTGGCTCAAGCTGGTCTCGAACCTGTGAGCTCAGGCAATCCACTTGCCTCAGCCTCCTAGTGCTAGGATTATAGGCATGAGGCACCCCACCCAGCCTTTTTTTATTTTTAATTTTTTTTTTTTTTTGAGATAGTCTTAAGCTGTCCCCGTGGGTAGAATGCCATGGCATCATAGCTCACAGCAACCTTGGGCTCAAGCAATCCACTTGCCTTAGTTTTTTTATTTTTAATAGAGACGGGGGTCTCGCTTTTGCTCAGGCTGGTCTCAAACTCCTTAGCTCAAGCAATCCACCTGCCTCAGCCTCCCAGAGTGCTAGGATTACAGGCATGAGCCACCATGCTGGCCCACCTTTGTAAATCTTTTCCTTCTTTTTTTTCTTTTTTTTTTGAGACAGAGCCTCAAGCTGTTCCCCTGGGTAGAGTGCCTGGCATCACAGCTCACAGCAACCTCCAACTCCTAGGCTCAAGCGAGTCTCCTGCCTCCACCTCCCAAGTAGCTGGGACTACAGGTGCCCGCCACAACGCCTGGCTATTTTTTGGTTGCAGCCATCAGTGTTTGGCAGGCCCGGGCTGGATTTGAACCCACCAACTCAGGTGTATGTGGCTGGCACTTTAGCTGCTTGAGCCACAGGCTCCGAGCCAAATCTTTTCATCTTTAAGATCCAATTTTCTTCTTTGTAATGAGACGAATATCCACTTCTCAGGTTGTAAGAAGCACTATCAAAGTGGAAAGTACCTGTGACGAACAAATGCCTTTGGGAGGTAAGGAAGCTCTGCAGAAGGGGGAACCTTGAGAACAAGGTAACAGAAAAAGGGACCACATCCCTTTAAACTGAGAAACTTTAAAGAGAGAACTTAGTCGCTGTGCACAGCTCCAGCCAAGCAGATCCTGTGGCTGCAGTGCAGGTGTGGGAAGAGGCAGTCTACCTGGGGGTTCCTCTTCTCCTCTTTCTTCAGAGCCTGCAGGAGTTCCTGGTCCAGGTGCTGGGCTCTCTCCACCAGTCGCTGGTCCCCTTCAATGCTTTTCACCATCAGCCCCAGTCCCAGAGACATGAAGCGAGAGAGATGGCCCTGGAGTCATGACAGGAAGGACAGAGACAGCCTTGTTCAGTGCCCTGTCCACTGTCACCTGCCCAGTCTGGCCTAGGCTCCTGGGTCCCAGGCCTCACAGAATGCTTAAGTTCTGCCCTGCCTGGTTCCACCACTTTTCAGCACTTACCTCCCTGGGCCTGTGACCAGATAATCACCCTTCCAGTTGTTCTATCCCCTTGACTCAAATAAATACCATGTTAGAGGTCGGGCTTACCTGGCCAGAGCCCACGTCCACAACCTGGGTGCAGCCTGTGAGGTCACTCAGCTTCTTCACCAGCTGAAAGAGGAGGGAGCAAATGTTTCCTGACCACTGGTTCTCCACTCCTGAGGCAAACACCCATTATGATGGATGAGCCAAAGATGACAGAGGGATGTAGAAACCAAATAGGGATGAGGGTGGGTTCTGACCCCGCCCCAGGTTCAGGCCATTTTCTTTGTTCTTTAGTTGACTGAATCCCTCCACAGAACAAGAGCCCTGCTGTAAAGCCACAAGCATATTGTGGAGATGTGAGAACAAGAATAGGATCATGATATATACCCAGTTGCCAACCCACCCCACAAAAAAAAAAAAAAAAAGCCTCAGGATATGATTATGGATGTCTGCTGAGGTATGCTCCCTATAAGGCAGTGACTTCTTCTTTTTTTTTTTTTTTTTAGAGACATAGTCTTATTTTGTTGCCCTAGGTAGAGTGCCATGGCATCACAGCTCATAGCAACCTCCAAGCTCTTGGGCTTGGGCTATTCTCTTGCCTCAGCCTCCCGAGTAGCTGGGACTACAGGTGCCCTCCACAATGCCTGGCTATTTTTTTGTTGCGGTTTGGCTAGGGCCATGTTCAAACCCTCCACCCTTGGTATATGGGGCCGGTGCCCTACTCACTGAGCCACAGGCGCCGCCCAAGGCAGTGATTTTCAACTGGTATGCCATGAGAGGATCTTAGGTATGCCACAAAATTTTTAAAGATCATTAATTATTTCTGAAAAAGGCCAGGCATTGTGGCTCATGCCTATAATCTTAGCACTCTGCGAGGCCAAAGCGAGTAGACTGCCTGAGCTTGGGAGTTGGAAACCAGCCTGAGCAAGAGTAAGACTCCATCTCTAAGGTTCAGTGTGGTGGTTCATGCCTGAAATCCTAACACTTTTCTTTTTTTTTGAGACAGAGTCTCACTATGTCACCCTTGGTAGAGTACTGTGGCATCCTAGCTCACAGCAACCTCAAACTCTTGGGCTTAAGCAATTCTCCTGCCCCAGCCTCCCAAGTAGCTGGGACCATAGGTGTGCTGCCATAATGCCCAGCTACAGCCTCGGTGCATGAGGCTGGCACTGCAACCACAGTGCTATGAGCACTGAGCCTGTAATCCTAACACTTTGGGAGGCTGAGATGGGTGGATAGCTTGAGCTCAAGAGTTTGAGATCAGCTTGAGCAAGAGCAAGATCCCATCTCTAAAAATAGCCAGGGATTGGCCGGACAAGGTGGCTCACGCCTGTTGTCCAAGCGCTGTGGGAGGCGGAGGCCGGTGGATCACCTGAGCTCAGCCAAGTTTGAGACCAGCTGAAGACCAGCCTGAGGCAGAACGAGCCAGAGTGAGACCCCATCTCTACAACAACAAGAAAAAGACAGCCGGACCTTGTGATCCCAGCTACATGGGGGCATGAGAACACTACAAGAGAAAGAAGTAAAAAAAAAACAGGCATTGTGGCAGGTTCCTGTAGTCCTAGCTACTCGGGAGGCTGAGGCAGGAGGATTGCTTGAGCCCAAGAGTTTGAGTTTGCTGTGAGCTATGACACCACAGCACTCTACCAAGGGTGACCAAGTAAGACTGTCTAAATAAATAAATAAATTTTGAAAGAAGTTGAAAGCAGGCTGCGCGTGGTGGCTCACACCTGTAATCCTAGCACTCTTAGAGGCCAAGGTAGGTGGACTGTCTAAGCTCACAGATTTGAGACCAGCCTGAGCTAGAGGGAGACCCCAGCTTTAAAAATGCCAGGCATTGTGGCAGGTGCCTGTAGTCTCCTCAGGAGGCTGAGGCAAGAGAATTGCTTGAGCCCAAGAGTCTAAGATTACTGTTAGCTATGACCTCATGGCACTCTACCAATGGCAACAAAGTGAGACTCTGTCTCCAAAAAAAGAAAAAAAAAGAAGTTCAAAGCACAGTAAGTATATTCTTTTTTTTACTCTTTTTTGGATCAACATAATCGAAGTGTGCCGCAGAAATTTAACTATAGGTTCAAATATGCTGTGAGTTAAAAAAGGTTAAAACACACTACTTTAGGGTCTTTGGTCCTGCATGTGATGTCAGGGGCACACATCTTCATGACCCACAGGTCTGAGGAGTTCCTGGGCTTTCAGACATCATCTATATACCAGTCATCACCTCACCTCTCCCAGCCTCCGGATCTCATGCTGCTTCTTGGGCCTGACATGCTTCCGGAATGGAGCCGTTAGTCGGGAGCTCTGGCTGGGGTTCTCCAGGAACTCTGAGGGGGTGTGAAAGCCAGGCATCCGGGTAAAGGCCAGGGATGTGGCTGTGGACTTCAGAGCCAGCAGGGTGAGTGGCCACACCGACCTGTACCTGAGATAGTCCAGCCCAGGCCTCCAGTGAATAGTCCCATCACATCCTGAACACACCAGTTTACGACCCAGGGCCCAGGAAGACATCATAAGGCTCAGTAACAGCCCACTGCAGGGCTCAGTTCCCTAGCACAAGACCCTCTCGTCCATACCTTACCACCTCCCCTTCCCCAGGCATCCCCAGCAGCAGTGTAGCCAGTTGTGGCGGGCTCAGTCCATCCAGTGCTGCCTGCCATGAGTCAGGCAGTGTATCCCACAGGTTGTCTGTGAAAAATTCCTGCAGGAGAAGAGGAGAAACAATTATCGGGCTACTACCATTCTTATTATTTCCTGCGCCACTCTTATCTCCCCAAGGACCACTGGCTGTAGCCAGCAGGTACCTCCTACGCATCCAAGTCAGCTCTTCTCTGAAGTCTGCTCCAGCCCCCACTCCCCATCTCAGGTGGCTGACTTCTGCTCCTTTGGTGCCCGACTACATTCTGGACACACCTTTCCTTTTAGCAATTTCCCCAATTATTTTTGTCTGTTTGCTCTACTCAACTAAACTTCTTAAGGGAAGGGATGACGTCTTCTTCACATGTGTATCCCTAACAATTACCAGAGTGATTGACATAGTATTAGTGAATTGCCACATAGCAGCCTGTTGCTATTTTGTGTCAGACATACAATATTGTATATTTTTATTCATTTGTTTGTTCATCATAGTTTAGGAGGCTTTGTTTTGGTTACACACCAAGCTCTGTTCTAGCCTCAGCAGATGCAACAGTGAACCAGAGATAAGATTCTTACTTTTGCAGTTTCCATTAATTTTTTTTTTTCAGGTAACATCAAATGCCACACAGACAATAAAACCCCAATGAGCAATGTAATGGAGAGTTTGGGAGAGGGTTATTAGGGAAGACTTGTTTGAGGAGCTGACAATTGAGCTAAGACTTGAATGAATAGAAAAGCAGGCATGTAAAGAAAACAGAAGTAATAGCCAACATTTATATAATATTTTCTATGCCAGGACATGTGGCATGTTTTAATGTGCTTAAAATAATCCTACAAAGTAGGTATTATTATTATTAGTAGTAGTAGTTTTTGGCCAGGGCTGGGTTTGAACCCACCACCTCCAGTATACAGGGCTGGCACACTACTCCTTTGAGCCACAGGTGCCACCCCAAGGTAGGTATTATTTTTATCCCCCATTTTACAGATGAAGAAACTAAGACACACAATGAAATAACTTGATCACATCAAAATGCTGTTAAGTAGCAAACTAGGATTTGAAACCAATTTTATTCTCGAGTCCTTGCTCCTTTTTTTCTTTAAATGTGAGACAGAGTTTAACTCTGTTGCCACAGCACCCTAGGCAGGACATGTGGCATGTTTTAATGTCAGCCTAGCTCACAGTAACTTCAAACTCCTAGGCTCAAGTGATCCTCCTGCCTCAGCCTCCAGGGTAGCTAGGACTATAGATACACACAACTATAAGCTAGTTTTTCTATTTTTTAATTGAGATAGGATCTCGCTCTTGCTCAGGCTGGTCTCCAACTCCCTCCTGCCTTGGCTTCCCAGAGTGCTAGATTACAGGAGCCAATGCACTGGCTTAGAGTCCTTGCTCTTCCTATTATCTTTTTGCAGATAAAAAAGATTTCAGAGTAAAAGCCCAGATGCCTGCCATATTTCTGTAACAGAAATCAGGCCAGTGTAGATATAGATACTACACTTGATCTTAGCCAAAAGGCTGAGAAGCGATCAGTGTAGATATAGCATACAGAAATGTGGGGCTGGGCGCAGTGGCTCATGCCTGTACTCCTAGCACTCTGGAAGGCTGACATGGGTGGACTGCCTGAGTTCACAGGTTCAGACTGAGACCAGACTGAGCCAGAGTAAGACCTCGTCTCTAAAAATAGCCAGGCACCTGTAGTCCCAGATACTCAGGAGGTTGAGGCAAGAGAATCACCTGAGCCCAGGATTTTGAGGTTGCTATAAGCTATGTCACCAAAGCACTCTACCAAGGGTGACAAAGTGAGACTCTGTCTCAAAAATAAATGAGAGAAATGTGGAAGAGGCAGTGGGGGGTAGGGGTGGGGGTCAAACCATGTAGGGCTTTATAGGGAATGATATGGAACTAGGATTTCATCAAAGCCCCTAGAAAGCAAGGGAGTGCTATAATTAAATTTACATTTTAAAAATATGAACCTGGCTGGTCAGTGAAGAACTGGTTATAGAAGGGTGTAAGTAAACACAGATGTCTGGAAGAGGTTCAGAATCCTCTATTGCACAGGTTCAGAGAGATAATGGTAGCTTGGCTGAGGATGTAGAAATGGAGATAGAGCCGAATGGATAAACTTGAGATCTATTCTGAAAGCAGAGCCAAGAGGATTTATTGAAGAATTGGATTGTGGATCAATGAAGGAAAGAGCTGAATCAAGGATGGCTTATTCTAGTTTGGGGGTCTGAACAATTCAATGGATGATGGTACCATTTACTTATTATTTCATTTATTCTTCATGATGATCCCTTTCACTAGGATAAATTACAGCGATGTCATCATAGCTCACTGCAACCTCACACTCCTGGGCTCAAGCCTTCTTCCTGCCTCAGCCTCAAAAGTAGCTGGGACTATCGGCATGTACCACCAAGCCTGGCTAATTCTTCTATTTTTTGTAGAGACAAGGATCTCACCCTTGCTCAGCCTGGTCCCAAACTCCCAACCTCAAGGAATCCCTCCACCTCATCCTCTCAAAAGTGTTAGGATTACAGGCATGAGCTGTGGTGCCCTTCCAGTTGAGGAAAACAGGATGGTTGAGGAGTGGTGGGAGGGGAGCCTAAGGTTAACATAGTAGGGGAGACAGGATTTTAGTTCAAGTTTGTCTGATTCCAAAGCTAGAGCTGTTGACTACATAGCAACCCAGAAAACCAGGAATTTATTCAAAGTTTGGATGAATATGTGTTTTTGGAACATCTCACATGTTCCTGGAAGAGTTCCGCATTAGTTGCAGCATGGTTCAAATGTCCCTGTCTTTTATTACCTTCGATTTAGGAAGGTTACCAACATAATCTAGACATTAGAAACATTAATGTTTATGTCAGTTTTTAAAAAGGGGAGCAACCCTGTTTTAATCCCTTTTTGCACAAAAGACAAGAGATCAGAGGCTAAATCTCCAGATTCCCTCCCTGCCGTTGAGCACCCAGCCAACCACACGAGCAGGGTCACCCGCCCCACAGTCCGGTGGCCTCACGATGATGTAGGCGTCCAAGAGCGGACGGTAGAGAGCCAAGACGCGGGTGAGGTTAACAGCTAGCTGCCTCCTCTCCTCGAGAGACAGGTCGCGGGCTGAGACGCCCGGCATCCCGAAGTCCAGCAGGCCGCACAGGTAGCGAGGAAGGATCCAGGGTCAGCACTACGCTGTGCCGGGCCCTGTACCAGGCTCAGCTCTGCAGGAAGAACGGGAAGAGAGAGACTTGAGTTTGGGGCCCCGCCTTTCAGGGACCCGGCAACGGAGCAGAAGAGCTGAGGCGCCGGTCTGATGTCACAGACCGCGACGCCTCACAGCGTGAAGGTGTCAGTATCCTAGGCAGGCAGTGGGGGTGACAGCGCAGTGACGCCACAGAGGCCCGCCTCAAAGTCAAGTTCAGGGAGTGAGCGGCTGGGGAACTGGGTCCCACCCCTTCCCTGCACCCTCCCTCCTTCCGGAAGTGGCCCGGGGTTCCCGGCGCTCTGCACTTCCGGCTTGTCGCGACCGTCCCGCACCCTCGAGTTGTACCTCCACGGAGCCAGAGGGGCCGGGGAGCGCATCCCGCCCCCGCCCCCGCCCACGCCGCCGCCGCCCCCGCCGCCGCTGCCGCTCCTGGCGCACTCTGAGTCCCTGGCCTCGCTGCCCGAGGTGGGGGCGCTGCGGGCGCGCTCGCGCCGCCCCCAGTTGCGCTCCAACCCTCGCGCCTGCCGTCCCGGGCCCCGTCGCCACGCACCGATTTCCGTATCCGGCTCCGGGCGCTTCCGGTCCTAGCGGGTCCAGTTTAGGAGGTAGGTTTGTGAGCGGGGGTGTGGGGAGGTGGGACGCCTACCTAAAGCTTGCTTTTCGAGGTGGGATATCCCGACCCTCGATTCAATCCTCCGCTGATAGATGGTGTCAAAGGTCCTTACTTAAGAGGACTTGGGCGAGACACGTGGGGATTTCCCTTACCCTAACCCAGAAACTGGATTTGTATATCTTATTTGTGAGGCTCGCGCTGCGGATGCCAGGGCAATCCGGAATTCATCCACAGTGGTCTACAGCGTACACCCCCCCCCCCACAATTCCCTTAGATGTTCCCTTCTCAGGCACAGTACAGAGCTCTCCTATTCTGGCCTTCTGGACTCAGAGAGCTCGAGCTCAGTGGTACCTCCAACCCCTTCAAGAGACCTGGAGATGGGGAATGACCTTCCTAAAACCATATGGCTGGTGACTTGTGGGGCTTCGCTAGAATCCAGGCGTTCAACTTCGCTTGAACCCTGGCTCATCCGAGTGCTCCTTCCATCATTTCACATGACGTTTTCATTTCCCCTCTTTCTGGGAGATTGCTCTGATATCTTTCCTACCTTAAGACCTGTGACAATCAGTCTTACCACATTTATCTCCCAGACTTACAGGTTCAGTTACCAGGATCACTTTCTTCTCTAGGGTGTACTACAGACCTCCACGTGTTGGACAATGGGATTCAGCAGAAAATGAGTCCCCCATCCTCTTTTTATCTGTAAGTCACTCTCTAAACTGCTCTTCCACCACCCACTGTCCACATGTCTACCTTACTGCTCAATCTGGATTTTGGGGAACCTCCTCCCAAAAAGGCATTAGAAGGAAATGCCAAGCACCGAAATTTTGTCAAGAAGCGGCGGCTCTTGGAACGGAGAGGCTTTCTGAATAAAAAGAACCAGCCCCTTAGCAAGACACCTAAATTGCACTCAGAACCTCCAAAGAAAGGAGAAACTCTTAGGGAGGATGGCACTTGGAAGATTCCAACCTTCCGCAAAAGGAAGAAGACAGCTGCCTCCAGCGCTGGGTCAGAACAGCCTGGGGACAAAAAAGCTGCAGTGTCTTGGCTGACCCCTGCCCCTTTAAAGAAGGCTGATGTAGCTAACGTAGATTTGCTGGGGGAATTCCAGAGTACCCTTCCAAAGATCAAAAGCCCCCCATCCAGCTCCCAGAAGAAGGGGCCTCAGAAGAAATCCTCTCAGAAGAACCCTCCTCAGAAAAATGCTCCACAAAACTCCACTCAAGCTCATTCAGAGAACAAATGCTTTGGAACATCCCAAAGGTTGCCAAAAAAGATGGTGGCAATTGACTGTGAGATGGTGGGCACAGGACCCAAAGGGCACGTTAGTTCCTTAGCTCGCTGTAGCATTGTCAGCTACGATGGAGACGTGCTTTATGATGAATACATCCTTCCCCCCTGCCACATTGTGGACTACCGGACTAGATGGAGTGGTATCCGGAAACAACACATGGTAAATGCCACACCCTTCAAGATTGCTCGAGGCCAGGTGAGAAACATGGGCCATGATGATGGCAGCAACTGGGTTGAGAGAGATCCAAGTCAGTTTTCAGCAAAGGATATCATTCTGGGAAGGTCCCAGAGGTTTGTGCAGGGAGGGAGAATATCAGTTGATGAATAAGTTCTCCTGTCAGGGTCAGGAGTGGCAAAAGCCAGGAAGATGCAATTAGCTGATATACAAACTTAATTAGTCAAGACCTATTTAGGTCCCAAGTGGGATTCTAAACCAGAAACTAGACAGAGGAGCAGGCATGAGTGTTGGGGGAAAATACTCAACCTGGGAATGCCATGTAGAATTGGAGCCTAGGGTTGAGAGGGGAGGGTTATAGAGAGCCTTCCAAACAGAAAAGTAGCCTGCGACAAGTATGGGAAATGTTTGTGATAGGCTTAGCATCCATAGCTCAGTGGTTAGGGCGCCAGCCACATGTGAAACTGTTGGGTTTGAACCTGGCCAGGGCCTGCTAAACAATAACAATAACAAAAAAAAAAATAGCCAGGTGTTGTGGTGGGTACCTGTAGTCCCAGCTGCTTGGGAAGCTGAGGCAAGAGAGCAAGCTTAGGCTGCTTAAGCCTAAGAGTTTGAGCTTGCTGTGAGCTGTGATGCTATGGCACTTTACCAAGGGTGACATAGACTCTGTCTCAAAAAAAAAAAAAAAAGAAAGAAAAGAAAATGGTGATAGAAGAGGCCAGAAAGTTGACAAAAGGAGCTGGGGCATATATGTGTAACTGGCACAGGTGTCCTGCAGAAGGGCATTGAAAGACAGGATGAGCATGTCAGGTTTTCATGTCACTCAGTCTAGCCCTGGGCTGGACATTGGAAGCAGGACAAGCAGTTGCAAAGGAGGATGAGCTGGGATCTGTGAAGAGAAGTGAAGGAGGGTTTGGAGGATGACCGCCAGAGGGCGCTCTTGGCCCACTTAATTTCAATTTTGGGTCCACATTCTTTGCCTTTTCCAGACACACTTTGCTCCAGTAATGCCTTATATGCCAACAGTCAGTCAGAAGTGGTTTAACTTGGATAAGAGAGTTGAACATCTTGTGCACAGAGGCACATCTAAGCACAAGCTCAGAAGAGACAGCCAGTCTGCTCAGCTTTAAAAAGGGCTTATGTGTAAAGTTAAAGGAAATAGGGGTGGTGGAGGACAGTAAAATGTAGGTGAAGTCAGGAGCACCTGCAACTGGTTTTCATCAGAAAACACTTCCTGGGGGCACCTGTAGCTCAGTGAATAGGTGCAGGTATCCTCAAACTAGGGCCCACGGGCCACATGCAGCCAGCCTAGGACATTTATCTGGCCCACCGGGTGTTATTGCCACCGCTGCCTGTCCTGCTTAGCAGCCGAGTCGTCCTGGGGCCTGCTTCCCAGCCCGCCAGTGGTCTGAGAGACAGTGAACTGCCCCTCTGTTTAAAAAGTTTGAGGACCCCTGGTAGGGCGCTGGCCACATACACTCAGGCCGGTGGATTCTTTTTTTTTTTTTGAGACAGAGCCTCAAGCTGTCCCCCTGGGTAGAGTGCTATGGCATTACAGCTCACAGCAACCTCCAACTCCTGGGCTCAAACGAGTCTCTTGCCTCCGCCTCCCAAGTAGCTGGGACCACAGGTGCCCACCACAACGCCCAGCTATTTTTTGGTTGCAGCCGTCATTGTTGTTTGGCGGGTCCAGGCTGGGGATTCGAACCCGCCACCTTAGGTGTACGTGGCTGGCGCCTTAGCCGGTTGAGCTATAGGCGCCGAGCC
>CAUYTI010145789.1:0-13864 GCA_963575145.1 Galago senegalensis | reverse complement strand
TTAATGCTGCATAGTATTCCATGGTATACTTATACCACAATTTATTAATTAATCCATTCATGGGTTGATGGGCACTTGGGCTTCTTCCATGACTTGACATCACAAAATCCCCAAACTTCAGATGTTGGTGTGAATGTGGAGAAAAGGGAACACATCTGCCCTGCTGGTGGGAATGCAAGCTTGTACGTCCCTTTTGGAAGGAAGGTTGGAGAACACTCAGGAATCTAAATATAGACCTGCTGTTTGATCTTGCAATTCCTCTTTTAGGAGTATATCCAAAGGACCAAAAATCATTTGGCAATAAAGATATTTGCACCAGATTGTTCATTGATGCTCAATTCTTCTGACATTTTGTTTTTCATTCTTTCCTATTATTTCTTCTCCCCCTCCCCACCCCATTTTTCCATTTGACTTTCCAATGGGTTCCTTTCCACGAATTCTCCTCTATGGATTTACACCCTAAATTTCAATTTTCTTCTACCTCAAAATACCAAGGCAAATAACTTTTCTGAATTACATGCTTCTCGCTGGCTTGTTCCCAAAGCAATTTATATTTTGAGATTCTTGAATGAATGACCTACAGTTAAATCTCCTCACTTCCTAGACTCTGACTTCAGGTCAAGATATGCCATTGGAATAAGTTCTCTTAAATGATCAATGCACAAAAAAATCCAGTGAACATTTTATTTTGAAATAGCACATGAACATCCTATAGCATTTGTTTAGCTCATGTCTCCATGTTTTTGAAATGCTCTCATCCATCTGCTTCAGTGACATTAATCTCTTCTGATTTTCTCCTGTCTTTCTGACTCTAACATCTATTCATGCCTTTAATATCAGTGCCCCTAAATTCCCTCTATTTTTCTAACTTTACAAAACATCCTGAGGTCCCCAAATTCTAACCATGGGTTTCAAATTCTAATTATATACTATGGAGCCTCAAGCATCTATTTTTTCTAAATATAAACTTCTGTGTAAATCTTTGGAAATATCTGTTACCTGTTCCTTCAGCCTTTGCTTCCAAACTCATTAAGTGGCACAGGAATCCAACTAATGATATTAGGTCCTGAATGTCAAAATCACCGGAAACTTGTCTTTCCCTTTTACTCTTTCAAGTCAGCACTTATTTCCACAGATTTCTCCCTTCTATTTGCTTAGTCAAGGGATTATTATTTTGGGTTTGGTCTGAGGGAATATCTGATATTTTTTACTGATGAATTAGCCCAGAGAAGTGGAGGAGCATGTGCTGAAGAGGGCCGGCTCTGAACCACACTGTCTTGAGTTCAGGTCTTGGCTCAGCCACTTTATTGTTGTGTGACATTGGACAATGTATTTTCTTTCCCATCTCTCAGACTATTAATTTATAAAATGAGTGTATTAAAATTACCAATGAATCCTGCCTGGCATATAGCAAAGTCTGTATCAGGATTAGTTGTTACTTTATTGCCCTTTACATTGTTCACCCAGATATTTCATGATTTTATTTCTTCTGTCTTACTGTACTTTCATAGATTTCAAGACAAAATTTAAACTGCTTTATCTTAGCATATAAATCCTTTCATGATATTGCTTCTACCCTTACATTTTTAGAATCATCTCCTACCCCTACCCAGAAAGCACTCAGATTCAAAATGATATTACCCGTAAGCTCTACATATTATTTTTTAAGTTTTGGGGGTGCTTTTGTTGGTTATTTTCTATAATATAACTTAAACTATGTTTTCTTTGCTTTTTACAACTAGACGTTTGTACTAGAAATACTAGTAGTAGTCGGAAATATGTACATACCTGTGGATATTATCATCATTGATATCTAGGTTTCCCTAAGAGCTAGTAGAGATTTTTCAGGGCTTATGTGATATAGCACTTTTAGGCAACCAGATGAATTAGACCAGACTATTGGGTTTTTTTTGTTTTTTTTGGGGGGAGGGGGGAAGTTTTTGGTGGGAGCTGGGTTTGAACCCACCACCTCTGGTATATGGGGATGACGCCCTACTCCTTGAGCCACAGGTGCTGCCCCAGACCTACATTTTTGAAGATAATCTTTCTCATACAAAGGTCAGCATGCCTTGGATTTTTTAATAAAAGTGTTTTATCTCTGAAACATATTTTCATTCAATTGTTCAATAAATCATTTAATCTTTGTATATCTCATTTTCTTCATCTTTAAATGAAGATTGAAGTAACTTAAATACTTAAAAGTATTTAAAAATTAAGCGACTACTACATAGAAGCAACATGGAAGTGGAATAATGCAATACCTATGAGAAAGTGTTTTCTGAAGGAATGTATTATACTGGTGTCCATAAAGTTTGCGTGCTATTTAAAATAGTTTCATAGTTTAAATTGCACACAAACTTTACAAACATCTGTATATACTGCATATCTATTCAGTTATGTTATAGTAATATTGCATTTCAACTAAATAATATATATATGTTGGTACAGATACTCCTAGACGAATAAGGAGGTTACATTCCAATAAATGTATTGTAAGTAGGAAATACCCTAAGTGGGAAATGTATTTAATGTACCTAACCTACCAAACACCATAGCTTATAGATTGTCTTAACAGCCTTGCCTACCTTGAATGTGCTCAGAACAAAGACAAATGTGCTCATAATTAGGCAAAATCTTCTAATCTGGAGCCTATTTTATAATAAACCGTCAGCTCATGTAATTGATGAATACTATACTGAAACTGGAAAAGAGAATGGGTATGTGGGTACTCAAAATATGGTTTCTATAGACTGAGGATTGATTTCATGTCATGGAAAAGTCAAACATCATAAGGTTTTCTAATGAACCCTTCATTTGAAGGCATGCCTGTGTGAAGTCTTACACTGAATGTTTCAATCTAACGATTTTTTTTACTTTTTGATATACAGTCATGTGATGTAGAACAGTTTTTTAAGTCAATAATGAACTGCAGATGCCGTGGTAGCTCCAGAAGATTATAATACTATGAGTTTACCTTTGCTAAGGTCAGATACGTTTAGATAAAGAAATACCATCGTGTTGCAATTGCCTACAGTATTCAGAAGGACAACATACTTTACAGATTTGTACCCTAGGAGCAAAAGGTGTATATAGTTTATACCGTATAGATTTTTGTGAGTGTATTCTTCAAGTACGATGTTACCACAGTGATAAAATCACCTCACAGTGCATATCTCCGAACATTTCCCCATTGCTAAGCAACACATGACTATACATGTCTATGTGTGTACCAGACCTGTTACTTTCAGGTCAATAATAAATTCTCATCATACTTTTAAATCACTTCTCATTAGTGTAAATTACCTTCACTTCCTAAATGTTTGTAATAATTTTCTGCTCGTTTTTCTTAATCGTTTTTACCTAATTTTTTAGTGAATAGTACATTACTCTATGAGTTGTAATGCTGTGTTCTTTTAAAATTGTTTCAAATGCTGTGCAACAAAAACACATTACTTCTAGAAATCTACTCCAATTAAAGGGGAAACACAAGCTAACATATCATTTTTATCGGCATATTTTTCCCACTAAAGCAAATGTGTTTTGACTGTCTGTTTCTCTGTTTTAATTCTCCTATATTTCAGCTCCAGGAGCTCAGTGAAAATTTATAAACAAGCAACATCATCATTGTTCATACACTCCATTTTTATGAGCCTGCACAAGGCTTTAAGTATGTTGGTATTATCCACAGATCCCATAGCAATTGGAATAACATTTTGAATCTTGGAGTTCCTCATTATGCATGCATGGGTGATGGCCTGAGAAGTATGACAAACACCCAGACTTTCTTTTCTACCTCCTTATCATTTGCACTAGCTCTCAATTTGACAGCCTCGGTGATGGTTTTCTTAGCTGTCACTAGCAAAATATAACATTTCTATATTTGCTCCCCTCTAGTTTTTGTTATCGGATAAATTTTATGGGCATTCTTAGTGTGAACTACACCAAAAGTGTTCTGACATTCTTTAAACACACAACAATGAATTTTATAGCCATGTAAAATAAATGATTTTTGACAAAGCTGTGCCTTCATTTTAGATTTAGTGTTTACGCTCTATTTTCCTTATGGAGTCTGTTATTAACTTTGTGTATTTGGAGATGATTATGTCCTATTATTTAAACAAAAAATTAATAACAATACTAAAATACTTAATCCATTTCAGCTCATAGTTTGATCAGTTGTTCAGGATTTTTATTTCTTTTTCTCATGCCATATGTTACTTCATCACACAAGTAACTAAGCAATGAATATATATATTATTGTTTTATATTATATGTTGATACTTTTTATTGGTATTCTATTTAGTGGAGCATAAGCCCTTAGAAATATGATTGAATATATTTTCTCTTTCCTCAAGTTTGTTTCTCAGCAGCGTTTATATTAGCCACCAAATAAATGCACCCTACTCCACAGAGGTTAGTGTATTTTTCCGACTGTGAATTTTAGGGCATACATCAAACAATCATCTGAAATCACTGTATTTGGTCTCTGTAACAAGTAGTGGTAAAATGGACGTGCTTTAGGAAATCTTTATTTTAACACGTGCACAATTCCATATTTTATAGGTATGGAATTTGTTTTTTAGTTCAGCTCGAACTACATCATAAGATATAGCAAACTTCTATTCCATTAGAGCTAAAATAAAGCATCCTAGGAGTTAGTTTTTAAAACACCTTTCAAAACATTTTATAGTATTTAAAATGCAAATAGGATACTGAATTTTTATTAAGCAATTCTAAGTAACATGATTAATTTTATCCACCAACTTAAAAATGTAGACCAAAAAACAGCTGCAAGCTTTTAAAATGCGCAGAGCAACCCTTCAACTTCATGTGGTATTTTTAACCCTGCTATAATCAAGATGGAAATACGCCACTGTTGGTAAGCTACCATCTTGCCCTTTCTCCAAGTTACCAATAAGAAGTGATTGAAATCTGGAAGCTTTTTCTATTATTTGGAGTAATTAAAAGAAGTGTGCAAAAAAATCCCTCTAGTCAGCCAGAGAAACAACATAATACATCATCATAATTGGCATTTGCTGATGGATTCTTCCCGTTTCCTTTTACCTCTTTTGTAAAAACCATTTTTGAAAGTATTAAAGTTGAGTGTGGCTTTCAGTGCTACACTTTGAAGTATACTTTGCTTTTATAGGTGTTTGCCTGTTTGTATTTCCTCTTCATACTGTGAATTTCTATTTATTTCCTTCCAAATTCATTTAGCTGGCCATTACTTCCTGGTATTTATAAGTGTTCTATCTAGTCCAGAGTTCTTCATGGAAGATAACTAGAAACGAAACATGAAAATTTATAGGAAAATGATATTTGAAATAAAGACTAAAAAAGGTAAATGAGAAATAGATTTAAGTTAGAAATAAGAACGTTGTGGTGTGGAGTGTGTTTTTTGAAGCTTGATGAGTTCTTAACAAAACCCCAAGTTTAATAAAGGGCGTTAACATTCAAATAGCATCTCTGAGTCTTTCTCTCCCCCTTTAACAGCTGCCAAACAACAATCCAAATAATAAAATGTAAACTGATGAGAAGGAAGACAAATGCCAAATGAGGCAACCTTTTTGCTCCTAAATGGGCACAGAAAATATGGGAAATTATGCAAAGTAGGGCAATTAAGTGAAAAAAGGAAACAAAACATGAAAAAAAGGAAATAGCCATTCATTTTGCCTGAAAACGTGGCTGTGTATGAAATTTTCAAGTTTAATGTAATTTTTAAAATTTAGTTTGGACCCATTATTAGCAAATTTGCGACGAGTCTAGAAATAAGTCATATATTATATGCTTATTGAGAAGGAATAATTGTTCTCTTGGTTTCAGAACAATATAAACAGCCTGTAGAGAATGTTGTAAAAAAATTTGAACTTATAAGAAATCATAAAATTCCATTGAAAATTGCCTAAATAGAGTAACAAATATTTTGAAGAGGAAAAGCTGGCTTCTTTTTTTCTTTTTTTTTTCCTACTTTTTTTTGAAGTTTTCATTGTGTAGCTGGCCCAGGCCAGGCTTGAACCCACCAGGCTGGGTGTACTTGGGCGGCGCCCTACCACCTGAGTCACAGGCACTGCCCAAAAAGCTGACTTATTTTATTTATTTATTTATTTATTTAGAGACAGAGTCTCACTATGTTGCCCTGGGTAGATTGCTCTGGGGTCACAGCTCACAGCAACCTCAAACTCTTGGGCATAAGCGATTCTCTTGCCATAGCCTCCTAAGTAGGTGGGACTACAGGCGTCTGCCACAATGCCTGACTATTTTTTTTTATTGCAGTTGTCGTTGTTTAGCTGGCCTGGGTCAGTTTCAAACCTGCTACCCCTGGTGCATGTGGCAGGCGCCGTAACCACTGTGCTACGGGTGCCGAACCAGGAAAAGCTGACTTCTAACCTTGAACTTTCCTAAGAATTTTATTTTCCTAAACAGAAATATAACAGTATTATCTATACTGGGCTTTTTCATCTGTAAAAATAATTTCAGTACTGTGACTTTCAGAGCCATACTATCAAGTAGCAGGGATCAATTCGTCTCTTGGGAAAAGTAGCCAATATTGATAGTCGATGGAAAAACCTACTTTTGAATTATTTTGATTCTTTCTTATTTACCAAAATAAGAATAAAGAGAAAAATAAAGCATTTCAGTGAAAGAATGGAAAATATATTAGCTAAGGGGGGAACTAAAGGAAGAGTGTAAATATTCAAAATGAGTTACTATCTGTTCCAGATATATTAAAATATAGTCTATATTAATTATGCTTTTATTTTCCATGTAACGTCTGTGTTGATAGATTCCATAGGCTTGTTGCTTTTCTTGTTTTAATGGATGTATCAAAAGCATTTAATGCAGGTCACTGCTTCCTCCTTCCTGACTTGGCATCTGAGACACCAGTCCTTCATAGTTTTCCTCATTTCTCACTGGCAAGTTCTCTGCTTCATTTGTCAGTTCCTCTGAGGACTCTGTTTCTGGACATTTCACTTTTGCTACATGTGGTCAATTATGTGATCTGAACAAATGGTATATAAAACTGACAGCTTAAATACTGTCATTTAAAAGTATGATACCTCAATTTATCACTCAGCCTCTTAACTTGCCCCAGAACTAAAGAATTCAAGGATGTCGACCCACTAGCCAAATTAACCACCCCACTTGGGTTTCTCCTGCAACTGGACTCTTGTTTGTATCTGCTTCTCCTGTCTTCTCTCCATCTTTATGTGTCAAATTATTTCTCCAAGTTGCTAAATTCAAAGACTTTTGAACAATTCTGGATTCCTCTCTTCTCCTCTTTCTCTCACAGTTCATAGGTGAAACCACCACACATTCTCTAAGTATTCCCTTTGGAAAATGTCCCAAAGTAAACATTTTCTGCGTTGCCATTTCAAATCACCATCATTACTTACAGTAGTCTCTTGCATTAGGCACCTAATTGTTCATGTCACTTTGTCTAAGTAACACCCTATTCTACACAGAGAATGCAGTGATCCTTCCCAAACAAAATTTATTAGATTTCCATCTTACATGGAATAAAATCTGAAAGTTTTTTTTTTTTACTTAAGTCTACCTTACAGAATCAAGATTCCTGTTCTTTTTCTGACTTTATCTATTACCATATTCTTCTTCGTTCTTCTATTCCAGCCACTGGCTCCCTTGTTTTGAAATTACCACATGTTCTCCTGTCTTCATTTTTTTTCCTTCTTGTAACTCTCCTTAGAGATATACACGCTCCTTATTTCTTTTGTTTGCACTCACAATGTCACTTTATCATACCATGATGCGCTTTTCTTTTTACCTACTTTTATTCTATTATTTAGCACTTTTTACAACTTGTATTATCTTTTATGTCTCCTTTTCAGCTCAAAAATAAGTTACATGAGAAGAGGATCTTTGCCTTTGGTTTACTACTGTGGCTCCAGATTTGTAGAACAAATATTCATGACATAAAGTAACATTTAATATTGAATAAATGAATGAATGAAATAAGTGAATGAGCAGCAATGAAATGTACATATTGGTTTTACGTTACAGATGAGAAAATTGAAGCTCAGGTAAAGAAGTTTACTGGACCACATTTACATAGCCATTAAGTATCAGAGCTCGCGTTTCAACTTTTCACTGTTTACAATTCTGACTTCCTACCCAACAACTTGAAGTAGACCATAGTGAAATACTTTGGGTTTCCTGAATGTAACTTCTGAGACTTTAAATATGCTGTTCTTATTAAGAAGCATATCTTTCTCCTGCCCTTTACCTATGCAACTCTTAGTGGTTTCTTAGAATACAATTTAAAAATATTCGTCTCCAAATGAGTGACGCCTATGGCTCAGTGGGTAGGGCACTGGCCCCTTATACCTAGGGTAGTGGGTTCGAACCCGACCTTAGCCAAACTGCAACAACAACAATAAAAAATAGCTGGGCATTGTGGTGGGCACCTATAGTCCTAGCTACTCAGGAAGCTGAGGCAAGAGAATCACCTGAGCCCAGGAGTTGGAGGTTGCTGTGAGCTGTGATGCTACAGCACTCTACCAGGAGCGATAAAGTGAGACTCTGTCTCTAAAACAAAATATTCTTCTCCAGTAAGCTATGATTGACATCCTCTGACCCTCATGCACAGGTAAACCTAATTGAATTAAATTCTGTATTTGTGACCTCACAGCTCTATATAGGCCTTCTTCAAAGCACTGTGACACTATTGTCCACGGTTTATTTGTCTGTATTCTCATAAGACATTTTAATGACCAAAGTCAAGACTGGCATATATTTTTTAACATTTTATTTTCATTACTTAGTAATCCACATGCTTCAGATATAAATAAATAGGATTTTTCAAAATCCATAAGATATTGTGAATTTAGGAAAAGCAGTGGATGTTATAATCTCATCTTTACTTTCTTAAAAAGCAATGGATGATCATGAACATTAATAACAGTCGAGGGCCAGGGACCCACGTTTTCAGAACTCAGTTGGCCTGCTCAATTACTCGGTGGAACTAGACACTTTAACTGAGACATGCATGAATAGAAAGAGAAAGTGTGTAGAAACCTAAAGCAAAACTGGAACAACAGGGCAGTGTGAATAGAAAGTGAAAGTAACTTCACACAAGAAGTTACTTGTATAAAGAAATATTTAAAAACAAAGAGAGAGCTGTGCCTGTGCCTGTAGCTCAGTGGATGGGGCGCCAACCACATGCACTAGGGCTGGTAGGTTTGAACCTAGCCTTTTAAAACAACAGTGGCAAATATAACAAAAAAAATATATGGGAGTTGTGGAGGGCACTTGTAGTCCCAGCTACTTGGAAGGCTGAGGAAGGAGAATCACTTAAGCCCAAGACTCTGAGGTTGCTGTGAGCTGTGACTCCACAGGACTCTACCCAGGGCAACAGCTTGAGACTCTGTGTCTAAAATAAAATAATAAGTAAATAAAAAAAGAAAGCTAAGAACTCTTCCAAAGAGAGTTGGAAGTGAGTCCCTCTCATGAGTGAGAAGAGAGAGACACACCAGGCGGTGTAGAGCTATAAATATCCTCTTTATCTCTGTTTGAAATTGTTTGTAACTCTTTCATTGGTCTCTGTGCCTCTCCAGGTACCTTTGTCCTTTTCTATTGGCCATTTATTACCTTGGCTACCTCAAACTCTCATTTTTCCCATCTTTAGTGAGAATTGCTGAGAGCTGATCTCACTGGTGAATGTCGCTGCAAGCCCTGCAGACTTCCTTATGCAGCAGGGCAGGCTTTTTTCCCATCCTCTTTGCAGCCTCTTCTTTGTCTCTTGGCATTCAGGAATCTAAGTGTAAGATCACATCATCAGCAGGGAGTGAAAGTTTGGCCTCCTCCGTTCCCATTAGAGTAACTTTGATATCCTTCTTTTGCCTGATTGCAGTGGCTAGAACTTCCAGCACTGTGTTGAACAGTGGTGGCGATAGTGGACAGTCCTACCTGGCTCCAGTTCTAAGTGGAAATGCTTTCAGTTTTAGTCCATCCAGTATGACATTGGCTGAGGGTTTGCCATAGACGGCTTCAGTTTAAGAAATGTCCTATCTATGCCTATTTTCTTAAGTGATCTTATCAAAAATAGATGCTGAATGTACCCTTATTGTATGTACCCTTATAGTAATCTGAAATTTAAAAAAATGATGAAAGATGGGTGGTGCTGTGGCTCAAAGGAGTAGGGCACCAGCCCCATATGCCGGACGTGGCGGGTTCAAACCCAGCCCCAGCCAAAACTGGAAAAAAAAAAAAAAAAGAAAGATTTAAGATAATGAAGGCAAATCACTGTCACAAAATCAAGGGAGAAAAAATAACAAATTTAAAATCCAGAAGGAAAGAGGAGTAAGTTCATTATGTCACGAGAGGGATCATAAAAATTTTGATCCAATTTTGAGCTTGCTTTCTTCTACAGGTGTATAATTTTCTAAATCAATCAAAATTAATTAATTTGATGTCATCAGAAGGACAGATTCATACTGATAAATAATTGAATTGCTATCTTTGTTTTTTTTTGTGTGTATATATATATATATAAACTGCAATTCAAATACTTGATAAAGTTTTATCTTCAAGTCACTAAAAAGAGATAATAATTGTTAGTAGCTTTTGAGTAAGATGAAAAAGGAATATGGTGTCAGGAGAATAATTTTTAGTCTAAAATGACACCCATACAATTATGGATGGGAGAGCTATAAGGATAAATTATTGGTCTGTCTGTGCACTGTAGATTTTAATGTGTATTTCAGATGGATATAAACATGTTTATTTGGGTGCATAGCCAACCATGCACATGAGTGTACCATATATGGGCATGGTAACACATTCATATGTCTATAGGATGACAGAAAGCTCTATGAGTCTGAAGATAAGGCCTGAGGCATGAAAGCTAGCCAAGATCACAAATGTACATCCTCAAATGAATGAAACATTAGGCTCCAGATAAAAGTAATAAACAGTGTGAACTAACAAGTAACCATACATAAGAGCAGTTGTATGTGATCTAACACCTAATGATAAGTACAGATAAATATGCATTGACCAGGTTTTGAAGACTTTACTCCCATTATAACTCTTGAGTCCACATTCATCCTCTTAACAGTGTCTATATTAAATCTGACATGATTCAGGCTTGTATCATCTCTTCCCTTGGTTACCATGATAGTCTCACAATAGGTCTCTCTGTAATGTCTTCCTTTTCTACTCCCTGTATCTAATTACTCACCCCTCTGGTTTTTAATGGTTAAAAGCTTAAACACAGATTTTCTAGTGTTATGTGGGTTCCATTCCTTGAAATAGTAATAGGGATTGTCCTATATGCTGCCTTTATCTCTGAAAAATAAACAAATACAATGCAAATTAATAAATGCACCTAGGGGAACAAACTTAAACTCATCTTTGAAGTATTACATAGATCTTTAAAGGAAGATAGTAGATGTGACTTTGTAAATATGGGGATTTCCAAACAAATTATCTCTCTATGTTGAATTCATAATGCAAATATGAATTAATGAATATGAATTCCATGATGCATGCCTCATTTGATTCATTTAAAATTTAAATTTAATTTTTGTAATACATCATCAAAAATATTTTCAACCTCTAATTTTGACATACCTTTGCAAGTATCTCAGGGATCTGATTGCTTTCTCTTATCTGAAATATTATACCATCTTCTTTTCTCTCTTATTATTTTCCATGAAATTCAATGAATTACCTTACTCATCAAGGAAATTTCTCATCTTTCTTCAAAAAAAGTTTGAAAATTATTCAACTAGCAATTCTTTAAAATGTTTCCAGTATTAAGGGCAAAAATGTATTTATTTATCATTTGTATATTCATAATTACTATTTCTGTTTGAGCATATTCTAATATTTCTTTTTCTTTATTCTTTTGAATTGAATGGAAACATCTGTCATTTATTTTTATTTATTTTTTAATTTTTCTTTATATTTTTGTTACTTTAAAATGTTTTATAAAATCTAGGTATTATTTCTTTGTATAGAAGTTAAATAGTTTCTCCAGCAGTATATCTAGAATTGAAATATGTGTATGGTATTTTCCTTCATAACTATACTAAACTATATCTGTGTTCTTTTTCCTTTGGATATCTGCAATTTGTGAGTTGCTTAAGAATAAATGCCACTTATTTAAAGGGTATCTTCATGCTCACTGATTTTTCTTCTAATTGTTAGTACTTTGACAATTACACTTAATACCTCAACATATTTGAAGCTTATATCAGGTTGCAACTTCAGTTATTTTTAGTGTAAAGGAAGTCATGCCAAGATAATTTATTGAATATTCCTTCGTTGTCATCTAGTTGATGCACCTAGTTGGGGCAACATTGTATTCGTCTTTCTTAGAGTCCAATGAGATATTTAGATGTATACTGCGTAGATATTAAAGTACTAAATAAATTTAGGAATATTTTTTGTCTTAGTTTATTTGAATATTTTCTCCACACTATTCTCTCTCACATTCCCTTGTGGGACACCAGTTATAGCATAGTAGGTCACTTGCTACTCTCCCACAAGCCATTCAGGCTCTGTTAATTTTTTCAATACTTATTTCCTGTTTTTCACTGACTTTTTTTTTTTTCTGCCTATACTAATCTTCTACCAACACAAATCAATATATCACTGAATTTCTTATTTTAGATGTTGTGCTTTCAGTTTTAGAGTTTTAGATTTTATTATATGCATTAAGATGCTAATTATCTTTGATTCCTTGTACATGGTAATAATTCTTTAAAGGCCTTGTCTGCTATTCATATATCTGGATCATTTTAGAGTGTTTCTCTATTAGTTGCTTTTTTTTGTATTTGTCATGCTATTTTCTTCTTTGCACGTCTAGTAATTTTTAGTTGCATGATGAACATTGATGTTATGTCATAAGGAGTATACGTTATGTTGATCTCTTTTCAAAAGTGCTGAATTTTGACTTCTGGAGTCCTCGTCTTTGCTTGGGTGGACTGTGTGGCAGCCACTCAGGCTATGCCATGCAACCTCCACCCATTGACAGTCAACTCTGGTTAAGCTCTCAGTGTGCCTGGGCAGCCAGTGGCCCTCTGATTATAGCTGCGTCAGTGTGTTATGATGCCTTCCTGTACCAACCTGGCTACCGGCATCCCTAGTGGTAAAGCGAAATACGTAAGACTCTCCAGCACAGATGATGGCTACATTGACCCTTAGTTTAATAAAAGCCCTCCTAAAATTCTTTTTTTTTTTTTTTTTGAGACAGAGTCTCAAGCTGTCCCCCTGGGTAGAGTGCCATGGCTTCATTGCTCACGGCAACCTCCAACTCCTGGGCTCAAGCGAGTCTCCTGTCTCAGCCTCCCAAGTAGCTGGGACCACAGGCGCCTGCCACAAGGCCCGGCTATTTTTTGGTTGCAGCCATTATTGTTGTTTGGCAGGCCGGGCTGGATTCGAACCTGCTACCTTAGGTGTATGTGGCTGGTGCCTTAGCCACTTGAGCCATAGGCACCGCGCCATTTTGTTTTTGTTTTTTTAAGCTAGTCATTGTTTATCCCTAAACACAACTTTAAATTTTTTCACCTATATTTAGAAATTTATATAAATGAATCATGGTATTTTTCCTTTGTGACTTTATTTCTTCTGTGTTAGTCTTTTGTGATTCATCCATATTCATATATGTAGTTGTCACTCATTCTCAATATGATAAAGCCTATAATATATCATTTTATGAGTATACCATAGTTTATCCATTGTACTGTTTTGATTTGTTTTGTTTTTGAGACAGAGCCTCAAGCTGTCCCCCTGGGTAGAGTGCTGTGGCATTACAGCTCACAGCAACCTCCAACTCCTGGGCTCAAGCGAGTCTCCTGCCTCCGCCTCCCAAGTAGCTGGGACCACAGGTGCCCGCCACAAC
>CAUYTI010145787.1:0-18451 GCA_963575145.1 Galago senegalensis | reverse complement strand
TACACCTAAGGTGGCGGGTTCGAATCCCCAGCCCGGACCCACCAAACAACAATGATGGCTGCAACCAAAAAATAGCCGGGTGTTGTGGAGGGCGCCTGTGGTCCCAGCTACTTGGGAGGCTGAGGCAGGAGACTCGCTTGAGCCTGCATTGGAGGTTGCTGTGAGCTGTAATGCCATGGCACTCTACCCAGGGGGACAGCTTGAGGCTCTGTCTCAAAAAAAAAAAAAAAAAGAAGTTGAGAGTTCAAGTTGGGGGGAGGGAGAAGAAAAGGGGGGGATTCCTAAGCTCTCACCTAGTGGGCACAATGTAAGAGTATATGGCACATCCCCTGCTTGAAGGGCTCCACTTACAACTTGAACTTCATCTAACCAATGCAAACAATGTAACCCAATCGTTTGTACTCTCATATTAATCTGAAATTTAAAAAGTTCTACCACAAATTAAAAAAAAAACAATCGCATATAAAAAGAAAAATTGAGTTAGTTCACCCTATATGCAAGAGTAAGCTAGTGAAGGTTAAGTAGATCAGCCTCATGATCAGACTTAACTTGTAAGTTGATCACTCTAACACAATATGGTATATTAATTTTAAGAAGACAAAATTGGAGACAGACCAACTTGAAAGCAGTAAGTGATGAAAATCTAAACTGAGGCAGTGACAGTGAGATACATTTTGGGAAATAATAAAGCTTAGAATTGACTGGACATTTTTACCAATTGGATGTGGAGAATAAAAGAGAAATGGGATTCTTGTGTGACTTCCAGATTTTAGAATAGGATTTGGGGATGACTGTCACTGAGCTAGAAAACAAAGGAGAGATAATGAGTTTAATTTGAGGAGTTGAGTTTGAAGAGGCTATGACATGATCAGACAAAATTGATTAGGAGAGGGAGATATGATCAGAGATACAAATTTAACAGCTGGTAATTAGTTGAGCTTTCCTAAGGAAACTATAAGGAACAGTAAAAACAAAGAATAATAAAAACATAAAGAGCAGCAGGTCAAGGGCAGAACCATTTACGAATAATAAAAGGCAGCAATTAAAAAAAAAATGACTAGGCTTGGCGCCTGTTCCTCAAGGGCTAGGGCGCCAGCCACATACACCTGAGCTGGCCAGTTCGAATCCAGCCCAGGCTCAGCAAACAACAATGACAGCTGCAACAAAAAAATAGCTGGGCCTGTAATCCCAGCCACTTGGGAGGCGGAGGCAGGAGAAACTCTTGAGCCTAGGAGTTGTAGGTTGCTGTGAGCTGTGATGCCACGGCACTCTACCTAGGGCCACAGCTTGAGGCTCTGTCTCAAAAAAAAAAAAAGACTAAAAAGTTGTCAGTGAAGGTGGGGGAACCTGTGTAAGGCAGGCAAGAATGAGGGACTGGAAAAATGGTCCCGGTGAGATGGGAACAGGAAAAATCACAGCCTCACAACTGTGCAATCAGCATGCCCTAGTCCCCAGAAGGGGGAAATGGAACATTGCACCATAAACTTTATGACACCATGGAAATAGGTGAGGGGTCAACTAGAAACTGCATTCCTCATGTATCTCAGGAGCAAATACAGTGATTAGTGCAATATAGAATCCTTATTTTATATGTAGAAAGAGCCAATCAGGAAAAGGGAATGTATGGAAAAATATATAAACCCCTGGACGGAACAGTTCTTGCAGCAACCTGCTTGGGCTTCCCTCTGCTGCACCAGAGGCTTTCCTCTTTCCTTTCATTTCAATAACTTCTCTTGCTTTTGCTAACTTGAGGTCTGTGAATTCATTCTTCAATCCCTGAGACCAAGGATCTGGCAGGAAAATTCTGGTATTATCAGGATAGAACAAGGTAGAGTCTCACAGAATCCAAAGGATAAAAGAATTTCCAGGAAGAAGTGGTGAACAGAGCCCCAAACCCTAGGTTGAATATACTAAGCCCCAAAATACTGAGAGGTCATTGACAACCTTAGCAAGAACAGTTTTAGAGGAATGGTGAGGGCAGAAGTCAGATGGCAGCAAGTTGAAGAAGGAGTAGGAGGCAAAGGAGATGATGGTTATAGAAAGTTATTCCATAGAGTTGCATCTAGAAAGACAAAGTTTAGGAACTTTTAATTGAGGTAAAGAACAGCTAGAATAAAAATTTACCAGTGTACATTTCAGTAGTGTTAAGTATACTTGCATTGTTGTGTAACAGATCTCTAGAACTTCTCATCTTTCAAAACTGAAACTCTAAACACTAAAACATAACTAAAATACCACTAAAAAACAACACCCCTTTCCCCCCAGCTTTCAGCCCCTGGAAACCATCATTCTGTTTTCTGTTTCTATGAATTTAAACATGTTAGATACTGCATATAAAAGTAATCATACAGTATTTGTCTTTTTTTGTGACTGGGTAATTTTACTCGTATAGAGTCCTTGAGGTTCATTCATATTGTACCATATGACATGGCTTCTTTCCTTTTTAAAGCTAAATAATATTCCATTGCATGTAAATACTGCATTTGGTTTATCCATTTATCCAATCATAAATACTTGGGTTGCTTTCACCTTTTAGTTATTGTGAATAATGAACATAATTGTACAAGACTCTGCTTTAAATTCTTATGCATATATACCTCAAAGTCAGCTTGCTGGATCATATATTTAATTGTGTGATTAGGCAATCATAATTTTTTAAGGAAATTTAGGGATTTTTTTTTCTTTTTTTTTTTTTTTTTTGCAGTTTTTGGCCAGGGCTGGGTTTGAACCCACCACTTCTGGAATATGGGGCCAGCACCCTACTTCTTTGAGCCAAGGGCACTGCCCTGGAAACTTAGGGATATTTAAAATTATTGTTTTAGGTTTAGAGAGACTTAAGTGTACTAGGGGATTAACCTGATACTAAATACTGTCCTGAATGGTAAACTAGGTATATCTCCGGAGAAAATGAATGAAGAGAAGCAGTAAAAGTAGGAAATTGAGGTGTTTCTCCAGAATCCTTCTGCTTTTTCTGTAAAGTATAAGAGGACAGCTCAGAGTGAGAAGGGATGTGTTAAAGTCTTGTCTAGACTAGAATGTCCTGAGAAATATTGAATAGCAAGGAAGTTTTCAGGAAACAGCTAAAGCTGAAGGACATGATTATGGAAGGGTAG
The DNA here is from genome assembly GCA_963575145.1 of Galago senegalensis. NCBI lineage: Eukaryota > Metazoa > Chordata > Mammalia > Primates > Galagidae > Galago > Galago senegalensis. The sequence continues at coordinate 15,338 of CAUYTI010145787.1, read as the reverse complement.
CAGTCTATATGTAGTCCAGAGGTCTAAAAGTCTGAATATAAGAAGTATCATCTACATTGATGCTGAATGTTAATGAATGCAGAGACCTGACCAAAAAATAAAAGAAAAAAAAGTCAACAGGTAACATAGATGGGTAGACTCAAGCTGATGGTCAAATTGGTACATAACAAGTTGATATAAATATATCCAAGAGACTCAGTTGGCCTTTTACTTGAGGAAACACATAGGGAATTTGCTTTGTCTAATAGTTTGGGGATATTCACTGCCTTTAAATTTTAAAAACCCATTAGAATATACCTGCATTGTCTGTTAGGGATATTTTTAACTTTTAAAAATAAGGTAATTACTCACTATGCAACTACTCAAAACTTTAGATACTTCCAAAGACCAGAACTTGGGGCTCGGCGCCTATAGCTCAACCAGCTAATGCGCCAGCCACGTACACCTAAAGTGGCGGGTTTGAATCCCCAGCCCGGACCCGCCAAACAACAATGATGGCTGCAACTAAAAAAAAAAAAAATAGCCAGGCGTTGTGGCGGGCGCCTGTGGTCCCAGCTACTTGGGAGGCGGAGGCAAGGGACTCGCTTGAGCCCAGGAGTTGGAGGTTGCTGTGAGCTGTAATGCCACGGCACTCTACCCAGGGGGATAGCTTGAGGCTCTGTCTCAAAAAAAAAAAAAAAAGACCAAGACTTGGGTTCTCCCAGTATTGGAAAAGCCAACTACTTCTGTACCCCAAAAGAGCAGGAGATAAAACTGTCCTAGAGGCTCGGTGCCCATAGCTCAGTGGTAAGGGCAACAGTCACATACACAGAGACTGGCGGGTTCAAACCCGGCCGGGGCTTTGCTGAACAACAATGACAACTGCAATAAAAAATAGCCAGGCATTGTGGTAGACACCTGTAGTCCCAGCTACTTGGAAGGCTCAGGCAAGAGAATCACTTAAGCCCAATAGTTTGAGGTTGCTGTGAGCTATGACAACACAGCACTCTACCCTGGGTAACACAGTGAGACTCTGTCTCAGATAGACAAAAAACAAAAAAAGCTGTCCTAGAGCTTTTCTCATTACCAAGCTAAGGAACTAGCCCAGATAGAGTATCAAAATAAGTGTTTGGGGTGGCACCTGTAGCTCAAAGGAGTAGGGTACCGGCCCCATATGAGGGATGTGGCGAGTTCAAACCCAGTCCCGGTCAAAATACTGCAAAAAAAAAAAAAAGTGTTTGCCCTCACACCCACACCTATTGTTTCAGATGAACTCAAAGTAGTCGGCTATTAAAATAAGGGAAGAAGGGATTGGCCAATAAGCAAAGGTAGTATATAAAAGTGGAGATTTGGTGGACTTTAAGATCTATATCAAGGAAAGATATTTTGGTGTTGGGTGAGAAAATGACATGGAAATCCACGTGGGATGATTCCCTCTATATTTTGGAAGGACTCTAGCAAGTCATTCTTCAGCTTCCTTCTCAGATAGGTAATGTGAACATGCCATAGTGGAATCAAAAAGCATCACCAGTATAGATTAAGGTGCTGAGGTATCTGTAATGCCAGAAGTCCCAGAAGTGTGGAGAAAGTGAATGTTACAATTGCTAGTAGATGGGGCAGAGAATGGCAATAAGTTATTGAATATGAGTTTTTCAGTGGCAAGGCAGTTAGATGAGTGCTGCTATTTGCAAGTGGTTAAGCCATGTAAATAATCCCTAAGAATGTGGATCACATGGTCTTGGTGGCTGTCAGACTATATGGGAATAGTAAACCTGAAGAACCTTGGAACTGGTTATTAAAGGTAGGAGTAAATATAGGGCCATGGTCAGGCATCATGTAAGTTAGTCTACTATAAAAGTATAATATCTGGGTAATAAAAATATTTTCTGCAACAAGTGAGATCCATGATGTATACAGGAGAAGAATTGCATCATCTCATAGCTATTTAATGTGAAATCAGAATGTTAAAGAGGACATTTTTAGTGATCCTGTTCATAGGCTATGTCCTACGGTCAGGGTGAAGTGCAACAGTGACCTCAGGATGCCATCCATACCACATTGGGTCTTGTCAGACACCTTGTGGTAACAGCTTCATGAAGTAAAATACATGAAGTAAAAATTGAAAAAAAATTATAAGCAGAATAAACAAATCCATAAAAAGAGTGGGATTTTTTTTTTTGAGACAGAACCTCACTATGTTGCTGTTGGTAGACTGCTGTGGCATCACAGCTCACAGCAACCTCAAACTCTTGGGCTTAAGAGAGTCTCTTGCCTCAGCCTCCCAAGTAGCTGGTACTACAGGCACCTGCCACAACACCTGGCTATTTTTTTATTGCAGCTGCCGTTGTTTAGCTGGCCCAGGCTGGGTTCAAACCCGCCAGCCTAGGTGCATGTGGCTGGTGCTGTAATCACTGTGCTATGGGTGCCAAGCCAGGAGTAGGATATTTTAACACATCTCTCAGCAATTGATAGATCAAACAACCAATAACTTAGGAAGAGTTTACAAGTTTTGAACATGATGAACACACTTGATTTAATGAATAGGTACTAAACCCCCAATATAACCATTATATAATACATATTGTTTTCAAGCATCCATGGAGCAGTTACAATAATTACATTATGGTATGTGATAGAGTATGTCTCAAAAAGCAATAAAGAGTCTAATTCACGCAAACAGGATAGAAAGCATGCCTGCTATGAAGTAAGGATGATGAGGTCAATTATAAGGTGACCAGATTTTAACATTGGTAAAGTGGGACACCATTGGGGGGGCAGGGCCTGACAACAATGCAAACTTTGATAAGCAGTTCTTGATAATCAGTTCTCAACAATTATTTGTTAATTTTTTTTTGAGACAGAGCCTCAAGCTGTCCCCCTGGGTGGAGTGCAATGACATCACAGCTCACAGCAACCTTCAACTCCTAGGCTCAAGTGAGTCTCCTGCCTCAGCCTCCCAAGTAGCTGGGACCACAGGGGCCTGCCACAGCACCCGGCTATTTTTTGGTTGTAGCCGTCATTGTTGTTTTTGGCGGGCCTGGGCTGGATTCAAATCCGCCACCTTAGGTGTATGTGGCTGGCACCTTAGCCACTTGAGCCACAGGCACCGAGCCAATTATTTGTTATTATTAAAGTTTAACATTATAAAATTAACAAAAATAATATAAAATGCATATCCTGGCGAAATAGCCACATGGCAGCAGAAAACCGTGTATATTCCCTTCCTGTTCTCCCATGTTCTCTAGCTCATCATGCATTCTTTCCAAAAATTGAGGCTTTTTAAAAATGCCACAGGACGCAGGACAAATTGTTAAAAATTGGGACTGTCCTGTCAAAAGCAGAACATCTGGTTACCTTACTCTGGGGGGGAGGCTACTTGTTTGTTCCAGACAGTTTGGCTCCTTCTGAGCTAATTGTTCTTGCCTAGAAGCAAGGGAGGGAGCCAGTCTCCTTCAGATACCTTGCCCAGGAGGGGAGTAGTGAGTTTACATTAGCCTTTTCATTTCCAAATGAAGTTACATTAACCTCTTCATTCCCAAGTGGAATTACATTAATCTCTTCATTCCCAAATGGAGTTACATTAACCTTTTCAGCAGCCCATCTATTCCCTTCCCATTCTTCAGCTGTTCCCTAGCTTGTCGTGCATTCTTTCCAAAAATCGGGACTTTTTAAAAATGCCACAGGACACGGGACAAATTGTTAAAAATCGGGACTGTCCCGCCAAAAGCAGGATGTCTGGTCACCTTAGTCAATTAGTTATTGAACATGAATTGAGTAGCAAAATAGACTGTTAGCTACTCTTTTTTTTTTTTTTTTTGGCCAGGGCTGGGTTTGAACCCGCAACCTCTAGGCATATGGGACCAGTGCCCTACCCTTTTGAGCCACAGGTGCCACCAGCTACTCTTTATAGGTATGGTTCTTATGGTCTGTTTTGCTATTAGATTACAGGAAAGCAAACTCAGTTGGCTTTGAAACTTGTTTCCAAAAGCTGGAAGAAAAAAATAAGGCTATGGTTAGAAATCTTGTGAGAGAGTATTCCATGGAAGCAGAAACCTGGAAGCAGAAAACCTGACTAGGAGGTATGCCATCTTGCTGAAGGTGTTACATGAGAGGATGATGATGAAATTCCTGGACTGTTTTATTGTCAGAATTAAGTACAACGTCCTCAAGATGCCATTCTGGCCAACATAACATGTGTTGTTAATAGGAGATGACACCATGTATTGCATCCCTTTTGATATGGGAATTCACAAATCCTTGAAGATCTGATTCTGTATTAGAGTGCAGTGGTCAAAAAAGGTTGAAGTCATGACCACAGATGCCACCACTAACCCTCTGTTTCACATTCACTAGTCTCCACAAATCCATTTTAGTGTTGTGTCATGTCCAGGATTCCACTTTCTCCCTGCCCCCTTGCCTCTAAAAGTAGCTTTAGTCTTCCCAAGGGTGTTGTAGCAAGATAGTGCTGCCAGGTTGGCCATAAACTCCAGCTATTTCTTTTTTTTTTTTTTTTTAGTGATGAACAAATTTGCTTCTCAGGAAAGAGAATTCAAGTAATGCCATGCAATATCCATAATATCAACTAGTGATAGACTTTGAATTCAAGTCCTAATTCTTCCATTTACTCTTTTTTTTTGATTATTTTTTTATCTTTTCAAATTAATGTGAAGGTCCAATTTCTAGGTTACATTGTTCTCACTTCCAGGGTAAAGTTCCATTTGAAGAAGAGTCCATCACCCTGGGTATGTTATATACCCTCACAACGTGCACATTAGGTGAGATCCTGTCTTATGCCCTCACTCCCCCCCCTACAGATTCCCTCTACTTCCAAACTGGACTATATTAGTGTTTTATTGTTCTTATGAGCATGTACTTGTTCATATATTGATTCCATATCAGTATGGAGAACATCGGATATTTATTTTTCCATTCATGAAATACTTTACTAAGAAGTATGTATTTCAACTCCATCCAGGTAAATGAAAAACATGTAAAGTCTCCATCTTTTTAATAGCTGAATAATATTCATATATATATATATATATATATATATATAAATCACAGTTTGTTGATCCATTCATGGGTTGATGGACACTTAGGTTGCTTCCATGACTTGGCAATTATGAAGTGAGGCACAATAAACATTCTAGTGCAAATGTCTTTGTGGTAAAATGATTTTTGTTGTTCTTCTGGTTAGATACCTAGTAATGAGATTGCAGGGTCAAATGGAAGGTCTACTTTTAGATCTTTGAGGATTCTCCATATTTCTCTCCAAAAAAGGCTGTATTAGTTTGAAATCCCTTCTCTCCACATCTATGCCAGCATCTGGTATTTTGGGATTTGTGATGTGGGCTTACCTTGCTGAGGTTAGGTGATATCCTACAGTGGTTTTTATTCGCATTTCTCTGATGATTAAAGATGATGAGCATTTTTTCATGTGTTTATTGGCCATTCATTTGTCATCTTTTGAGAAGTTTCTGTTCAAATCTATTGCCCACTTATAAGGGAGTTGTTTGCACCTTTCTTATTGTTTGAGTTCTCTGTAGATTCTAGTTATGAGGCCTTTGTCAGATTTATAACATGAAAAAATCTTCTCCCATTCTGAAGGCTGTATGTTTGCTTTGTGGTACCCTTAGTTGTGCAAAAGCTTTTTAGGTTGATCAAATGCCAATTATGTATTTTTGGTGTTGCTGCAATTGCTAGGTGGGTCTTCGTCACAAAGTTTTGTCCCAGGCCAATATCTTCAAGTGTTTTCCCCACACTCTTCTAGAATTTTTATTGTTTTATGTCTTAAATTTAAATCTTTTATCCAATGAGAATCAATTTTTGCCAATGGTGAGAGGTGGGGGTCCAGTTTCAGTCTTCTGCATATGGATAAACAGTTCACCAAACACCATTTGTTAAATGAGGACTCTTTTCCCCATCACATATTGTTGTTAGGCTTATCAAAGATTAAATGATGACATGTGGCTGGGTTCATCTCTAGATCCTATACCCTATTCCATAAATCTAAGTCTATTTTTGTGCCAATACCATGCTATTTTGATCATTATAGCCTTGTAATATAACCTGAAATCTGGAAATGTGATGCCTCCAGATTTGTTTTTGTTTCTAAGAACTGTATTTGTTTTTTGGGTTTTTTTCTGGTTCCATATGAATCGAAGTACTAATTTTTCAAGTTCTTTAAATTATGACATTGGTACTTTGATGGGGATTGTATTAAATCTATAGATTGCTTTGGGTACATTTACTCTTTTTGAACAAAATTTCATTAAAAAAAGTAAAAGAGAACAAAAATACTTGTGGCATTATTTGGAAATCAATGATGTGCTATGGAATGTAACCTAATTTAGAAGAACTGCTCAATTAAGGAAAGCCATGCTGTACATTGGAAATGTTTTTGTCCCCTCCAAAATTCATGTTGAAACATAACCTCCAAAGCAACAGTATTAGAAAGTGTGGCCTTTAGGAGGTAATTGAAGTAGAGCCCTCATTAATTAGGTTTCCTTATAAAAGGGCTTGACAGAGTAAGTTTGACCCTTTTTACCCCTTCTGTTGTTTCCACCATGTGACAAGTGTTTCTACCCTCTGGAGGATACAGCCACAAGGTGTTATCTCAGAAGCAGAGAGACCAGGCTCTCACAACCTGGTGCTTTGATCTTGGAACTTAGTCTTCAGAACTATGCAAAATAAATTTCTACTGGATATAAATTACTCAGTCTGTGGTATTTTGTTGCAGTAGCACAAACAGACTAAGACACTGTGCATTTATTTGCTATAAATAAGTAGCTGTACAGGGAAAGTATTAACTGCTCCCTCATGCTATCTGCAGCACAACTAAAATGAGAAATCCTGTGTGATCCTTGAACACCATGGCTGGGACCGCAAGATATTTCAGCCTCCTTTGCCAGCAAAAAGATTAGAGACACAATGAAAGTACTAATGTCTCATAAATGAATGTAGCCTGAATAATACAAGATGGTCCCCATAAGCAGAATTCATAGGTAAAATCTATTATCTCTGGGAAAAGTGGGAAGCAAAGATGGCCCTTCAATTCTGCATGGTTAGAGAGCATGGAAATACTTCATCTGAGTTAGGTTTTGAGGGTTCAGAACTTCTAATACTTTGAGGAACAGGCAATAAAGGCCAGTGAGTCAGAGTAGAATGTATTTATTCCTAGAAGGAAGGGCTTTCATGTTCCTCTTTCACATCTCACTTTGCCTGTCCCTGGTGTTCCAAGGGATTGTGTCACAGTAGCGGTATGATAAGCAGACTAGACCCTATCAAGTAGACCCAAGATTGATAACAGAGAGCTCCCATTATAGGGCTAGATGTTATTTTGTCATCCTTCCTAAGATGTATTTTTATTTGAGTGGAGAGACTTTGGTTTAGTTTGCAATGATTATCTTGAGATAGTACAAGAGCTTCCCTTTTGGCATTCCGCATTCACTGTAGTGCCATCTCTTTACCTTTGGAGGGGTTTATATTCCATTTACTTTATATGTTATCTCTTTCTTGTGTTTGTCATTTTTAATATATACTATATACTTCATGAAATTTTTCATTCAATCCTCAATATTTGTTGACAGCCTACGCAGAGCTACGCCCATATGTGGCTAAGACCTAGATATGTAATGATGAATAATGCATAGTAACTTCTTACAATGTACTCACCCTGTTGATATATATTGTTACACTAAAACTGACAATTGTAAAAAGATAGTAGTAATCAGAATGATAGAGATTTCAAGGAATAACATAATGGCTAACATGTATTAGAATAGTGCCATGAGTATTTGCTGGATTAACAGATTAATGACAACATATCCAGGGCATCATGGAAATATAGAAAGGTATCTAAGCTATCATGTGGGCATGCTAGTACCTGCTCAACTCCTGAAGTGAATACACCTTAGGTTAAAATTGAAAGCTTTTGACACATAAAGTTCCCATGAAAACCCTGTCACCTTTGATTAATATCATAGGTAATGGTAGAGAAATACTCTGTTAACTGCTGAGCATGTATCACAGGGCAAGGGACTCAGACTATCCTCTATCAGTTTGTGTGTGTTACTATATGTGTGTGTGCACATGCACATGCATGTACCTGTAAATGAATGTGTTTAAGAAAGAAAACAACAATTCTCCATGCACAACAGGGGCAGCACAAGTGATTTGAAATCAGGTGAACTTTAAATTTACCTCCTTCTTGGAAGTTGCCAACCTTACCTACTCTTCTACTTAGGATAGGGCCATGACAGTTCATGATCAAAATTTGTGTCATCTTGAGGCACCTGAATTTTTATTATCTGTGTGAATTTAGGCAGATCTCTTAAACTAAGTTTTGTTTATCTCACTTTGAAAGTTAAGACTGTTGGCTCGGCACCTGTGGCTCAAGTGGCTAAGGCGCCAGCCACATACACCTAAGGTGGCAGGTTCGAATCCAGCCTGGGCCTGCCAAACAACAATGACGGCTGCAACCAAAAAATAGCCAAGCATTGTGGTGAGCACCTGTGGTCCCAGCTACTTGGGAGGCTGAGGCAGGAGACTCGCTTGAGCCCAGGAGTTGGAGGTTGCTGTGAGCAGTGAAGCCATGGCACTCTACCCAGGGCAGACAGCTTGAGGCTCTGTCTCAAAAACAAACAAACAAACAAACAAAATAATAATAATAATAAAAAAGAAAGTTAAGACTGTTGTCACACTTTGCTTTCTTCGTTGTTTTAATGATAGAATCATGTAAGTAAACACTTGAGCTTTTAGCATAGGGCCTAGAACATAGCACATGCTCAGTAAGTTTTAGATCATTCAGAATGCCATGGACTTTCTAGACGTAGCTCAGACTGAAATTCTGAGATGCTTTTTTTGTTCTACATTTGCTAAGGGAGAGGACTGGGCTATGCAAGGACCTATATATTTTAGCCTTGGTTAAGGTGACCAGACGTCCCACATTTGGAGGGACAGTCCCAATTTTTAACAATTTGTCCCACGTCCTGCGGTGTTTTTAAAAAGTCCCGATTTTTGGAAAGAATGTATGATAAGCTAGGGAATGGCATGAGAATGGGAAGGGAATATATGGTTTTCGGCTGCCATGTGGCTGCCATGTGCCAGGATATGAGTTTTATATTATTTCTGTTAATTTTATAATGTTAAACTTGAATAATAACAAATAATTGTTGAGAACTGATTATCAAGAACTGCTTATCAAAGTTCGCATAGTTGATCAGTTGTTAGAATCGACAAGAAATATGCCAAAGAATAAAATACTATAATTTTTTAAAATGTATTATATTTGTAAATTGTACTTATGTTGAAATTAAAAAATATATATTAAATACTATTTTTGTGTTCTATGAAAAATTTTGTTGCTCCATATAGACCAAATTTTTAATTAAGAACCCTCCACCCCCCCCAATCAATGGTGTCCCACTTTACCAATGTTAAAATCTGGTCACCTTTACCAATGTTAAAATCTGGTACTTATGGGTCCAGCTGCAACTCCTTGGTACAATGGTGACTCCAGGCTGTCACACTGGATGGGCACAGTCCTCAGTCATGCCTGTAGTGTTGCAATGCATCACAGGCTTTCCTCAAGTGAAGTTCTGAAAGCCTCACCCAAAAAGTGCAATAACAGGATTTTACAGACAAGACTAGGTTTTAGAAGCAGGCAGGCAGATTTTAAGAAGAAAAATGAACTAAACCTATGGCTTGTTTCTCTACAGTCACTCTTCTCTCCCTATTTTTCTACCTTTTTTCATTTTATTTACTCTCTCCACTCTGCTTCTCTTTCTTCTTTCCTGTTTTTCTTTCTTCAAATCACAGGATTTTTTTCATAGAAACATAAAACAGATTTTAATGTTATTAACACTTGGAAATTTAAGCTCCACATTTCAATTTTCTCAGGTAGAAATGAAGAAAAGTTTCTGCCTCAGGTATGCTTTTTGGTTTTCTAACTAATCAGAACAATTCCACCATTTAAAACTTGAATCAATTCTTTCATAGAAACTTCTGAAGCAGGTGTGTCCAACCTGTGGCCATGGCCATATGCAGATTACTTGAGCACTGTTTTGTTGATCTGTGGTGTCAGATACCATGAAAAATATGCATGTGCAGACACAATGAGGACAGAAGACCCCATTCTCGGCAGGGGAGGGCACACCCAGAAAAAAAGAAAATTAAAAAGCTGAAGGAGTCAGAACAAAGAAAAGTCAGCTAATTTACATTTAAGCTAGCCATTGATAATTTTCTTATCTGAGCAAGTTTCTAGCCTTTCTTGAAACTCTGGCCTATTGGGGATATAGCTTACACAAATGTCCCTGCTGAGTCTTTGAACACTCTGAGGAAAATAATGGCCATAAAAGGGATTATGGCAAGACCTAGGAAAGATACATCTTCTAGGTCATTTCCCACCCATTAAACAAATAAAGCAGATACTGTTATGGAGATTTGCATTTGGCTGGGGCAAAGACCAGGGGAACAACTTGAGCCTCGAGATATGGGCAGGAGGGCTTACTTCCCTTATTGCAGAGGAAAATCTTCCGTGGTGGTAATGAGGAAAATGCTTCTCTCCCACTGATTCCTCAGAGGAGATTAACACCAGTGGCATTTTACTCCATAGTGAATTAGCGGAGTTTAAAACCTCCCTAGGAATCTGTGTGTGTGACTCCAGACAGGAGGCTTCCCCCAAACAAGGCTCAAGTTTCAGATTCCTCAAACCTATTCAAATCCTTAAAGTTAATAATAATAATAGGAGCTGATATGCTCACTCAGAGAAATTGCTAGTGTCTTCCTTCCCTCCCTCAGCTTACCAACTGGGCAAAAAGATTTGAATAAAAGCTGAACAGAGACTCAGGGCCACTTACCAGAACCCACAAACAGGCAGTGGTCCCTTGAGCTCCAATCTTTGAAAATTCTATTCTGTGTCTCATGTCTCTTTCTTTATCATCATTCCTAACTTTATATTTCTTCAGTTGGTCGTTCCAGTTCCACAGGTCTTAGCAGTCCCTGCCCCTGGGGTGGGACCCTGACATGCATGGATTTTTTTTTTCTGCTCATCAGCTTTCTTTAGTATTTGTGTATTTAATGTGTGGCCCCAAATAACTCTTCTTTTCCCAATGTGCAACAGGAAAGAAAGATTGGACACCTCTATCTGAAGCCTTATTCACATTCATATTTCAGATCTCCTTTGTCATTTCATTCCATTCTTGAGTGAATATATGGACTGTGCTAAAATATGACATCAAGCCTGCCAACTGTCTGAGCTTGGTAATAACCTTAGTGGCTATTACACTTTAGTTGGGGCTATTATGTTCCTGCAGAGGTCAATAGGAGTCCTTGAGAACCCAGAGGAAAGGTAGGAATGAGACTAGTAATAAACCTGTCTTGCTGACCTGGTATTTATTATGTTCTGATTCAGCTACATCTACAGGACAATTCATGGCCATGGACTCAGGAATTACTCTCTTTCTGATAATGGCTCTCTTATACCTTTGTTTTGACCACAGGCCAATCACTTGCACTGTTGACTTATCTTGAGAAGGAGTTGTGTGGGCGGTGCCAAGTGACTCAGCACTCTTACGAAAACAACTTTCAGTTTTAACTCTCAATCCTCATTGAATTCACATTTGATCCTTTGGGAGTTGGGCCAGGAGAAAAACATGAGTAAGTCATATCATCTTATTTTCAAAAATTACCACTTTGCTCAAACAGCCAGTATTGTTAGTAGGCTACACTGCCTGGTTATTTCTTCCTTAGGGTGTCATATCTTAGTATCTTTTTAGTCCCTAAACCAAATATTTTTCTGAATTTCCTGATTAATTTCTATGTTATGCATCATTTTTCATAAAGAATGGGATTGGTGGCTGGGCGCCTATAGCTCAACTGGCTAAGGCGCCAGCCACGTACACCTAAGGTGGCGGATTCGAATCCCCAGCCCGGACCCACCAAACAACAATGACAGCTGCAACCAAAAAATAGCCGGGCATTGTGGCAGGCGCCTGTAGTCCCAGCTACTTGGGAGGCAGAGGCAAGAGACTCGCTTGAGCCCAGGAGTTAGAGGTTGCTGTGAGCTGTGATGCCACAGCACTCTACCCAGGGGGACAGCTTGAGGCTCTGTCTCAAAAAAAAAAAAAAAAAAAAAAAAAGAATGGGATTGGTGAAAGAGGGTAGTGGGGCCATTTCGCCACCCATACCTAAATAATGCCTGGAATGCAGGAGATGACACCATGTAATCTTATGGTAAAAGTACACATTATCTTATTGCCACAGAAAAAAGACTATTTGAAAGTACACTAAGAATTAAGAATGAGGTGGTATGAGTAGCTCAGTGGGTAGGGTGGGTGCCAGCCACATACACTGAGGGTGGCAGGATCAAACCTGGCCCAAGCGAGCTAAAACAGCAGGGATAACTGCAACAAAAATAGCCGGGTGTTGTGGCAGGAACCTGTTGTCCCAGTTACTCAGGAGACTGAAGCAAGAGAATGCTTAAGCCCAAGAGTTGGAGGTTGCTGTGAGCTGTGACGTTATGGCACTCTACCAAGGGTGACATAATGAGATTCTGTCTCAAAAAACAAACAAACAAAAAAAAAAAAACTAAGAACGACTGTACCTTAGTTACAGAATTAGGGAAAATCTTTCATTTTTTGTGAAAATTGTTCCCTTCTTTTCATGTTTTCTCAATTGAGGATGTCAAGACCTTATGGATGGTTAAATGTAAGAACAAGATCTAGAATGAAGGCTTGACCTCAGTGATGGGAGAAGATTGAGGAAATGGGCTCCAGCATTGCCTGAGGCCATCTCTTAAAGTAAAAGGAAGCAAAAGAGAGAAACTTTCTGGGCCTTGACCTTGAACTGCTAGGTAATAACTCATCACTTACAATATCTTTGTGCTCCGAAACTACCGAGTGGAGTGCTAAATCAATGAAATTCTATAATGTGCAAATGCTAGAATTCCCAAGGATTAATGTGGCATGTTTTGACTTGACCAGATCTGATCAGGGTATTTTCCAAGTGGTTCTGGGGATCAGTACAATAGGCAGGATCATTCAGGATGGAGAAGGCTTGGAGATGCCACAGTGTCATTCAAAGTCTAATCCTAGGTAGGGAGTGGTGGCCCAAGCCTGTAATCCTATTACTCTGGGAGGTCAAGGTGGGTGGATTGCCTCAGCTCCCAGGTTCAAGACCAGCCTGAGTTAGGTTGAGACCTTGTCTCTAAAGATAGCTGGGCCTTGGAGCAGGCACCTGTAGTCCCGGCTACTTGGGAGGCTGAGTCAAGAGAATTGCTTAAGCTCAAGTCTGAGGTTGCTGAGAGCAGTCTACCAAGGGTGATAAAATGAGACTGTCTCAAAAAAAAAAAAGTCTAATCCCAATTATATTTCATATATCACTTCTCCATTCTGTGTTAGCCTGCTGGACATAATACAAGTGGGAAGATACAGTCAAAAATGGATAATCAAGAAGCAAAAGAGCTGTAAAAGTTTGGTGGATTCACATACTAAGAGAAAAATAAGAGATGGATGACCACCAGTAGACATGTTCCCAGCTTCTCTGTCTGAAAGACAATATGGATATGCTAAGATAGAAGGTAGTTATCATCACAAATATAATGGTCTCAACAGGGCTTGGTGATTTTATTGTATTTATTTTATTATTATTATTATTTGAGAAAGAGTCTCAAGCTGTCACCCTGGGTAGAGTAATGTGATGTCACAGCTCACAGCAACCTCCAACTCCTGGGCTTAAGCAATTCTCTTGCCTCAGCCTCCCAAGTAGCTGGGACTACAGGCGTCCCCCCAAGTAGCTGGGACTACAGGCGTCCACCACAATGCCCGGCTATTTTTTAGTTGTAGTTATCATTGTTTGGCAGGCACAGGCTGGATTTGAACCCACCAGCTCTGGTGTATGTGGCTGGTGCCTTAGCCACTTGAGCTACAGATGCCAAGCCTATTTATTTTATTTTTTAAGACAGAGTCTCACTCTGGTGCCCTGGCTAGAATGCCCTGAAATTAGAACTCACAGCAACTTCGAGTTACTGGGCTCAAGTGATCCTCTTGCCTCAGTATTTCTATTTTTAGTACAGACAAAGTCTTGCTATTGTTCAAGCTGCTTTAAAACTTCTGAGTTCAAGCAATCCACCTTCTTCCACCTCTCAAAATACTAGGATTAAAGGTGTGAGCAACTATGTCTGGCCCAGTGATTTAAATTTAAAAAAAATTTTTTTTGAGATAGAGCCTCATTATGTCACCCATGGTAGTGTACCGTGATGTCATAGCTCATAGCAACTTCAAATTCTTGGACTCAAGCAATACTTTTGCCTCAGACTCCTGAGTAGCTGGGACTATAGGTGCCCGCCACAATGCCTGGCCATTTTTAGAGACCGGGTCTTACTCTGGCTCAGGCTGGTCTCAAACCTGTGAGCTCAGGCACACCTGCCTTGGCCTTCCAGAGTGCTAAGATTACAGGCATGAGCCACTGGGCCCAACCCCTGGTGGTGATTTTATTTTCAAACAGATGGAGACTTTTAGAGCAAAAATTTAGAAACACAGACAGGTATATCAAGAATGCTACTGATGAAAAGTATACCAATATATACAGTAATTGAAGATATGATTTGCACATAAACTACTGTCAAATGTTGGAACACATAAAGGGTGAGCAGACATAGACAGTCATCATATCATGCCATGAAAATCAAGCAATAAAAAAAGGACTGTGGGCAGTACTCAAAGCTCAGTAGGTAGGTGCCGGCCACATCGAAGTAAGCTGGCAGGTTCAAAAAAGGTCCATTTGTTCACAATTATTTACGGGTGTCTTAATGTGTTTTCTTTGGGGGTGTGTTTAGCTATTTTGTACGTTACTTACTGTCAGTGTTTATGTCTTAGGATTACTTACCCTTTGCCTGTCATAGGCATTAGGAAAAACTTCTCTTTGTCTTGGGATTTTTTTTTTTTGTTGTTTGGAGACTGAGCCTCAGGATATCCCCCGGGGTAGAGTGCCATGGCATCCTGCTCACAGCAACCTCCAACTCCTGGGCTCAACCGAGTCTCCTGCCTCAGCCTCCCAAGTAGCTGGGACTACAGGTGCCCACCACAGCGCGTGGCCATTTTTTTTTTTTTGGTTGCAGCCATCATTGATGTTTGGCGGGCCCAGGCTGGGGATTTGAACCAGCCACCTTAGGTGTATGTGGGTGGCGCCTTAGCCGCTTGAGCCACAGGTGCCGAGCCTGTCTTGGGATTTTGTCAATGATGATATACCTATAAGAAGAAACTGAGAGAAATGTAATTTTGTGGAGGTCTTTAATATCTTACTCTCATTCTTCCCTGGATCAAAAAAACATCAAGTAAAAACAGATGATATTGGCAATA
>CAUYTI010145785.1:0-43215 GCA_963575145.1 Galago senegalensis | reverse complement strand
GCTTTCATGTCATTTTCTTAGTTATTGAGTTAAGACGTTCATATTCTGCTTTTAGAAAGATTCACTTGTACCCTTGTAGGATAAACCATAGAGGTGACCAAACCAATCACCCTCCCCCCCATCCACCCCCCTACACCATCTTCTTTTGGTCTCAGCTTCGCTGTCAGTTCCTCACAAGCCTAGGTTAGTTTGGTCCCCTATTATGTCTCCTATTACCCCATACGTCCCCAGTCATAGTTTTACATTATGTATAACAAACAAGATTGTAATCACCTATTTTCCTGTATGGAAAATACTATTTTGTGATTGTAATCACCTATTTTCCTGTATGGAAAATCACCTATTTTCCTGTATGGAAAATTCAACCAATACTTGGTTGAATACTCTGAATAAAGAGGCTATGTTTGTCATAGTGATCCTACTGTCATCCATGTGTACCTCACATATAGAAAATAAGATATACCATTTGTTGAATGAATATAAGGGAATATATTAATATGTAACTAATATATAGTATAAGTGATAAATGTGTCTACCAATATCCCTTCATGTATTCTTTTGCTTTAAACTTCATTTTGAAATATGGGCATAAACGTAGGTATATTAGTTTTATGGTACTTTGCTTTATTGCACCTCACAGACACTGTGCTTTTTACAAGTTGAAGGTTTGTAGCAACCCTGCATCTAACAAGTCTATGGATGCCATTTTTCCAACAGCGTGTTCTCACTTTGTGTTCCTATGTCACATGTTGGTAACTCTCATAATGATTCAAGATTTTTCATTTTTATTATATTCATTATGATGATGTGATCGGGGATGTTTGATACTACTATTGGCACTGCTTGGGTCACCATAAATAGTGCTTGTATAAGATGGCAAACTTATTAAATAAATGTGTGTGTTCTGCTGCCACCAACCAGCAGTTCCCCCATTAATCTCCTTCTCCTCGGGTCTTCCTATATCCTGAGACACAACAATATTAAATTAGGCCAGTTAATAACCCTACAATGTCCTCTAACCGTTCAAGTGAAAGGAAGAGTCACATATCTATCACTTTGACTCAAAAGCTAGAGAAGATAAAGCTAAGTGAAGAAGACATGCCAAAAACTGAGATAGGGTGAAAGCTGAGCCTTGTGCACCAAATACTTAGCCAAGTTATGAATGTAAAGGAAAAATTCTTGAAGGAAATTAAAAGTGCTACTTCAGGTGGCTCACACCTATAATCCTAGCACTCAGAGAGGCTGAGGCAGGGTAGTTTGCTTGAGCTCAGGAGTTCAAGGTCAGCCTGAACCAGAGTGAGACCCCAACTCTAACAAAAGCTAGGCATTGTGCAGGTGCCTGTAGTCCCAGCTACTCAGGAGCCTGAGGCAAGAGATTTATTTGAGCCCAAGAGTTTGAGGTTGCTGTGAGCTATGACACTAGAGCATTCTACCAAAGGTAACAAAGTGAGATGTTGTCTCAAAAAAAAAAAAATGCTACTCCAGAGAACACACAAAATGATAAAAAAAAAAAAAAGTCAAGCAGGCTTATTGATAATATGGAAAAAGTTTTAGTGATTTAGAGAGAAGATTCAAACCAGCCAAAATATTCCTTTAAACTGAAGCCTAATCCAAAGCAAGGATCTAACTCTGTTCAATTCTGTGAATTCTAAGAAAGGTGAGGAAGCTGCAGAAGAAAAGTTTGAAGCTAGCAGAGGTTGGTTCATCAGGTTTAAGGAAAGATCATAACATAAAAGTACAAGATGAAGCAGCAAATGCTGATGTAGAAGCTACAGCAAGTTATCCAGATCTAGCAAAGATCACTGAAGAAGGTGCCTATGCTAAACAAAAGATTTTCAATGTAGATATAACATCCTTATATTGTAAGAGAATACCATGTGTGACTTTCATAGTTACAGACAAAAAGTGAATGCCTGGCCTCAAAGCTTCAAAGGACAAGCTGACTCTTTTGTTAGGAGCTAATGCAGCTGGTGGCTTTAAGTTGAAGCCAATGCTCATTTACTAGTCTAAAAATTTTAGGACCCTTAAGAATTATGCCAAGTCGGCTCGGTGCCTGTGGCTCAAGCGGCTAAGGCGCCAGCCACATACACCTAAGGTGGCGGGTTCGAATCCCCAGCCCAGGCCCGCCAAACAACAATGATGGCTGCAACCGAAAAATGGCCAGGCGGTGTGGCGGGCGCCTGTAGTCCCAGCTAGTTGGGAGGCTGAGGCAGGAGACTCGCTTGAGCCCAGGAGTTGGAGGTTGCTGTGAGCGTGATGCCATGGCACTACCCAGGGGGATAGCTTGAGGCTCTGTCTCAAAAAAAAAAAAAAAGAATTATGCCAAGTCTAATCTGCTTATGCTGTATAAATGCAAAAACAAGGCCTGGATAACAGCCTATCTGTTGACAGCATGGTTTATCAAATATTTTCAAGCCACTATTGAGAACTACTGCTCTAAAAAAAGCAATCCTTTCAAAATATTACTGCTCACTAACAATGTACACGGTCATCAAGAACTTTAATGGAGATGCACAAGGAGATTAGTTTTGCTTTCATGCCTGCTAGGAGAACATCCATTCTGAAATCCATGGATCCAGGAGTCACTTTGACTTCCAAGTCTTACTATTTCAGAAATATATTTCATAAGGCTATTACTACCATAGATTATGATTTCTCTACTAGATTTGAACAAAGTAAATTGAACAATTGAACTTTCTGGAAAGAACTCCCATTCTAGATACCTGCAGAACATTTTTGATTCATGGAGAAGGTCACAATATCAACATTAACAAGACTTTGGAAGAAGTAGATTCTAACACTCATGAATGACTTTGAGGCATCCAAGATTTCACTGGAGGAAATAAGTACAGATGTGGTGAAAATAGCATAAGAAGTAGAATTATGAGTAAAACACGAAGATAATGACTGAATTGCTGCAATCATGATAAAACTTGAATGTATGAGGAGTTGCTTCTTATGAATGAGCAAAGAATAAATTCTTGATATGAAATTTATTCCTGGTGAAGAGGCTGAGACCATTATTAAAACAACAAAATATTTAGAATAGTACGTATATTTAGTTGGTATAGCAGCAGTAGAATTACACAGGATGGACTCCATTTTGAAAGAAATCCTGCTTTGGGTAAAATGATATCAAACAGCATTAGATGCTGTGGAGAAATAAATATTTAGGTAAGCAAGAGACAATCAATGCAGCAAATTTCATTGTTGTCTTATTTTAAGAAATTGCAACCACCACCCTGATCAATCAGCAGTCATCCACATTGAGGCAAGACTCTCTACTAGCAAAAAGATTATGACTTGTGAAGGCTCAGATGATTATTAGTATTTTTTTTTTTAGCAATGTAGCATTATTAATTTAAGGTAGGTACACTATTTTCTTAGATACAACATCTAATAGACTATAGTATAGTATAAATAACCTTTATATGTACTGGGAAAGCAAACATTTCATGTGAATAGCTTGATTGAGATATTGGTTTTATTGCAGTAGTCTAGAAACAAACCTCCAATATCTCTGAGGTATGTCTGGTATGTGGCATCAAGAAATAAAGTTCACCTGAATTAAATAATGTTGGAGAAAAAAGAAAGCCAAAACCTATCTGGAAATGTGGGTAAAGATTTCACCTTTCCCAAGTTCAGAGCCATGAACTTCAGTATTAATGATGCTAATCCCTTAAATAAAGTCACATCATTATCTAGAGATGTTGAATAAATGACCTCAAACATCTCAACTTAATGGCACATATTTTGGTTGAATTCCTCAGGTTTGGACCAGATTGAAAAAAAAAAATGCTCGGCTTCATCTACTTCCTCTCAAGGCAGATTCTAAATAAATGAGAGGAACATGTATGGTAAATAACATCTAAAGTCTATGTTGTCAGAAAAAATTCTAACTGACTTGGAATTGTAGGGGAGACAAGTTTGTTTAATATAGAAAGTCACATCTCTGTCCCACAGTTTCTTTTCTATATACAGTTTTATTGGTAAGAAATCTCCTTGCTCTTTTGTGTGTGTGAGGGGGGAAATAATTTGATTAACTTCATCCTTTTCTGAATTTCAGCTTAGCATATTTTGGGATTTCTCAAATGCCCTCTGGTCACATTAAGTTTGAATCAGCAAAGACATGTACACAAACAAATCAGAATGTTCCTACATTTTTTTTCATAAAAATGAATATTGTAAAATACATTTTAAAAACATGGCTTTTAAAGAATTGTCAACTTAGTCTAAACACCTCAAGGGTCAACAATTCTGCATTACATAAGGACGATCAGGGAGGGTAGTGTTGCTGGCAAGGAAACCATCTGAGGAGCTTGAGATGGAAATAAAGGGAAGGGTTTTGTTCTCTTCTGCCCTAAGTTTAACATAGTATTGTGTCCTGTTGCTTTTCATAGTAAAATAAAAGCTTCACTGAAGATTACCCAGACAGTCCATAGTAGTAAAACAAGTCAAGTTGGCACAAAAAAGGTTTAAAACTGGGGACCAGATGTTCTGATGTGGTGAATGCACAAATTATGACTCCCTTAAGTGTTTTTAAGAACATGGAGCCTGGTGAAATAGACACCTTGTATTTATTTAATACCCAAGTAGCCCCTTCCCAGATATGGGCTTCTTCTCTGGCACAGAGAGAAGAGTGTAATATTGTGCTGTAGCATCAGTCTATTCAGAGCATCCTTAAAGAGGATTCCAGAAAGTACCTAGAGAATTTTTTTTAAATCCCAAACATTACAATAGTCTGAAAAAGAAATTGGAGTTTGATAACAATTACATTATTTTGTAAATTGAGGGCATGGTAGATACACCATAAGACCTTCAGCGATTCTATGATGTGTGGGGGAAATCAGGGTTTTTTCATTGTGTATTTTAGGGTAGAGTCAAGAATTGCTACTGACTCTGGACACAGGATCTTTATCAAGATACACACATACAGGGAAGTGCTCTCTCACTCTCAAGGTCTAACTTTAATCTTGAAAATCACAAATGCTAAAGCAAACATAAAACTAGATTTAATTAAACCAGAGAAGTGGTTTAGAAATAAAAGGCTTGTGATGTTTTATGGAGATCCTGAGAAGTTTAGATAAGCACCAGGACTATAAATTGCATGTAAGTAAACCGAAGACAAAAAGAATCCAGTTTCTTTTACTTAGTGTACATCTTCAGATTATTGGAAATATTTCTTCTCAATTTCTTTTCAGTGATTATTTTAAAAACCGTATCTAGCTCAGGAATGCAATATTTCTAAAATAAAAAAACTTTCACAATTATGTCTCTCATTTTAAATTTTAGAAAGCTTTGCCTAGTAGGTTATAGATTTTTCCAAATAATGTTCAATAAGAACATACCAGAGAATTCTCTTGAAACTTAAACACATATCCAATATGAAGGTATAGGTTTCATGGGTCGACTGTGGAATACAACCCTCTACTTTCATAAATCCTTATATTCAGAATATTTCAAATAAGAAATGTTCATTGTTACCTCTTCTGAAATTTAAAAGATGAAATGTGAAAGACTGAATGTGTCTGATTTAACAATGCTTCTGTTTTTCTTCCTTTTATTTTGTGTCTGGAGTTTGACTCAGTAACAAAATACTGAAAATAACCTTTTCTGTTGTTGTTCATGCTCATGTACCATTTGTACTCCAGAACACTAGATGATGAGTGGTTGATCAAAGAATCCAGGGTCTAACTGGCATCTGGGACTATTTCTTCTGTGAATGGCACACAACTCCATAAAAGACTTCTGGAAGACCTTGGTAAAATGGATACTTACATGACTAAAGCAATTCTTCCCCCTCTGTTGGTAGTTAATTTTATCCCCCAAAGTAACCATTTCTTCTTTTGAATTCCGTTCATTTTTTTTAACAGGGCATAGTGATACAAATGTACCTAGCGTACTTTTCCAGACAGGTAATAGGACACTAGTGATGAGAAAGAGCTCATAATATTCTCCGCCCACCCGCATCCCTGAACATACATCTATCCAGAGGTGTGTCATCATGCCACACGGGGACCGCTTGCTCCTTGGATCTCGTTTTATTATAGCAAATACTGCAGTAAAACACAACTAAAGAGATTTGTGCTGCCTCGCTTGCCCTTCCTCTGTTCCCACAACTTCCTACCAGGGTGCTAAACCCTCTGTAGAGTATCTGTGGGTACATGGGCCTCCTGGGGAACATAAACCATAAGCTGGGTTCAAAAACCCTCTAATTCCTCCTGAGGATTCTGTTCAGGAGAATATTTAGAAGTCAGCAAGGTTGTTAAAGAAGTGCAGAAGAAGAAGTAAGGAGAATCTTCATTCTCACACCAGACATAATTGAACAGCACTTGAAAGCAAGGCATGCCTGTGGACAGATGCTGAAAGTGAGATAGGGACTTCTGAATGCACACGTGACAAGCCCATGATCACTAAGTTGCTCAGTCAGAAACAACATGATAACTAAGTTGCTCAGTCAGAAACAAGTCTCTGGCTGAGTCTAAAATCTGACAGAACATCCATCTCTGCCCCCAAGAGTTATCAGTGGAGGATCTCTGATGCCAATGCACATAAGGAAACTCAAATCAGTATCAACAAACAACGTGTTCCAACATTTTCCCAATATAAATGCAGTAGTAGTGGTTGTTAGTGATTAAATATTTATAATATTCACCCAGACAGAGCTAAGTACTTTATCTTTATAAAAAACTCATGAAGTAGGTGCCCAATATTCCTACTTTTGCCCTTGTAAAAATAGAAACTTAGAGTGGTTAACTAAATTTACAAGGTGATGGAGCTAGGAAGTGTTGAGGAGGCCTCAAATTCAGACCACCTATACCCACCTGCTATCAGCCACCATGAATGTGTTCTCATTAAATTCTCAACTTTTCCTTGCCTGCCCTCTTAGCACCTAGAATCCCATTTACCACCTTCCAGTATCTAAGGGATCAACTGTCCTTGTCTCCAAATAAAATTGCCCTTCAGGTTAAGTGTCATTTTGTTAACCTGCTTTGCTCTTATGAAACTAGGTCTAATTCATCCCTTGAATTTTTTTCTCTACCCTTGACTCTTCACCCATTTTTTTTCCCTGTTTTCCCCCATTTATCTGACCAATCTCCCTTCTTTTTCCTTTTTTCCCACCTAATTCCATTGCTTCATTATCGCTCTTCCCTTCATTTTCCTGATCTTATACAGTGATAGTTTCCCCTTGACACACATACATTATAGAAGTTCTTTAAAAGTACCCCTACTTAAAAGTAAACAGGAAGTATAAATTCAAACTATTATCTGGGAGAAAATATTCACTTTATAATACATGCATCTAACAAAAGGCTCATGTCTAGACTATATGATGAACTCTTAGAAATTAATGTTAAAAAAACTGTAGATATATCTAAATGGGCATAACACAAAGAAGATAACCAAATGTTAATTAAGCATATTAAAATATATGTAAGATTATGATCTATTACTTTGAAATCATCTTTCATTTATAAATATTAGTTGTTTATTTTTTGAGACTTTGGAAAAAAAATAAGAAGTTAACTGATGACTCAATACTGAACCTCAGAGTCAAAGCATTCTATAATAGACATACTCTTATTTGACAATGTGAATGCGACTTTCTTTGCATTATTGTTATTATTGCTTAATATTTTGATGCAGCAATCATCTGATTTCTTTTCTGAATGTATTTATCTTTGTTCGTTCTTTACAAGGTTTTTGTTTCTAGTCCTTATCTTAAACATTGTTATTGTTATTAAATTTTAAGCCTTTTTAATTTTGTGAAGGCAAAAAGTAGAAACCTAATAAACACATGTATATGTAAAAAATAAAATAAGAAAAAAATTCATATGTCAACATCCTATCCCCAAATACCTCAGAATGTAACTATATTTGGAGACCGGGCCTTTAAAGAAATAATTAAGGGCGTGGCATGGTGGCTCATGCCTATAATCCCAGCACTTGGGAGGCTGAGGAGGAGGATTGCGTAAGCACAGGAGTTCAAGAACAGCCTGAACCAGAGCAAGACCCCCATCTCTAAAAATAGCCCAGCATTGTGGCGGGTACCTGTAGTCCCAGCTACTCAGAAGGCTGAGGCAAGAGGATCACTTGAGCCCAAGTGTTTGAGGTTGCTGTGAGCTGTGATGCTATGGCACTCTATGGAGGGTGACAAAGTGAGACTCTGTCTCAAAAAAAAAGGGGGGTGTAATTAAGGTTAAATTAAGGTCATATGGGTAGGCTCTAATCTGATATGATTGATGTCCTTATAAGATGAAATTAGGGCCCACATAGAGGGGGTGACCATGTGAGGACATAGTAAGAAGGCAGCCATCTGCCATGCAGGGAGAGAGGACTCAGGAGAAATCACACCTGTTGAGACTTTGGTCTTGGATGTCTAGCTTCTAGGATTGTAAGAAAGTAAATTTCTATTGCTAAGCCATCCAGTCTATGAGACAATATCTTGTTATGGTAGCCTCAGCAAACTAATACAGTGGCTAAGATCAGAGACTCTGGAGCCAGGGGATTTGAATTCAAATCCTGACTCCTTCACTTACTAGCTATATCAACTTGAGCATGTTACTTTGCTTTGCTATGTCTCAGTTTCCCATAGTTAAGTGGTCATGATTATAGTACCTACTTCATAGGGATGCTATGAAAATTAAATGGTTAATAAAGTATTCAGGAAACAATCCCTGGCATGCAGTAAGTACTTCGTATGTGCTCATTACATAAATTGTATTTCTCTGGGCAAGGTGAATAATATACAGGAGGAGCCACAGAGTGATACAAAATTTAAAAAGGTCACCAGGCAATAAATGTTTCCCATTATGGCAACTCTTTACCCTTTGCACACTGGGAGGCTCCTTGAGGACAGAAACTTATTCATTTCTGTGACAAAGGACGTAGCAAAAGAGCGTGCCCAGGAAGAACTTGCCAAACCAAATAGTTTCCAAACACCATCTCCTGATTCTAAGCAATGTGGGAGTAGTAGATGATATTTCTAGAAGTTCTTTTTGCTTCTTTTTCAAGTTTTCCATTAAAAAAATAGTTTTCAAGCTGGCCGTGGTGCCTCATGCCTATAATCCTAGCACTCTGGGGGGTTAAGGTGAGTGAATCGCTTGAGCTCAGGAGTTCAAGACCAGCCTGAGCAATAGCAAGACCCTATCTCTACTACAAATAGAAAAATTAATTGAGCATCATGGTGGGCACCTGTAGTCCCAGCTACTCAGGAGGCTGAAGCAAGAGAATCTCTTGAGCACAAGAGTTTGAGGTTACTGTGAGCTATGACACCTGGTCACTCTACTGAGGACAACAACATGAGACTCTGTCTCTAAATGAATAAATAAATAAAATAATTGTTTTCATGGCTGGATGAGGTAGCTTATGCCTGAAATGCCTGTAATCCTAGCACTCTAGGAGGCCAAAGGGGAGGATCCCTTGTGCTCAGGAGTTTGAGACCAGCCTGAGTAAGAGCAAGGTGGTGTGTCTACTAAAACTAGAAAAAATTAGCTGGATGTAGTGGTGCATGCCCCTGTAGTCCAGCTGCTCAAAAGACTGAGGTAAGTGGATTGCTTAAGCCCTGAGTTTGAGGTTCCAATGACTTATGTTAACACCACTGCACCCTAGCCTGGTAATAAGATCAAGACTGATAGCTATTATTTATTTATTTATTTAGAGGCAGAGTCTCACTTTATCACCCTCAGTGGAGTGTGGAGGCATCATAGCTCACAGCAACTTCCAACTCCTGGGCTTAGGCGATTTTCTTGCCTCAGCCTCCCAAGTAGCTGGGACTACAGGTGCCTGCCACAATGCCCGGCTATTTTTTTGTTGTTGTTGTTGCAGTTTGGCTGGGGCTGGGTTCGAACCTAACACCTTCGGTATATGGGGCCAGCACCCCACCCACTGAGCCACAGGTTCCACCCAAGACTAATAGCTGTTTTCCAACTTTAATTTTTCTGTGAATGCATAAAACAAACAAAAACTTGTATCTGTGTATTAAAATATTTGAAATCTGTGTTGATTTGCTGATCTTCATCATGTTATCTTGGGGTCCTGGTTATTTCTGACTATGTGCTGGTCATCGCCTTGAAAAATTATTTGTAGTGGTTTTTTGAAGCTGAAGATAAATGTGCCCTTCTCCAGAGAGGCTTTGTATCTGCTGTTGTTGTTGTTGTTGTTGTTTAGCTGGCCCAGACTGGGTTCGAACCGCCAGCCTCAGTGTATGTGGCCAGCACCCTACCCACTGAGCGGCGGGCGCCACCCTATATCTGCTTTTTTGCCAAGGGCTTATGGGAACTTCTAGTCAGTTTTTATCTCAAACCAGGTTCCTAGTGCATAGCTTGAGATTTCTTGATCTACCAGGATCTGTTTCCTGGGATGCAAAGGGACTTATCAATGGTCATGATTTCCCACAGAAGAGCTGTTTAAAATTCCCCTTTCCTTTACCTTCAACTATTGTCAGCACCAAGGCAACTTTTTCTGCTGTCCCTTGGGGCTAGTGGTATGGATTGTATGGCAGGCTCATATCATATTAGACTTAAGTAAAGCCCTTTGGAGTTTCAGCTTAATGTGAGGAGATTCTGTGGTAGGACCGCAGACTTTGGGCAGGCCCTGGGCTTTCAGTCTCTCCTTTCCTTGTGTGGTTGACAAACTGAAACTCACAGGTTCAATATTAGCAAATGGCCTCAAGTCATAAGTGGCTGTGGTGTTCCAACATTCCAAACCTCCTGTTAACTGTCTGGTTGCTGGAATTCATTTTTTTTTTTTGAGACAGAGTCTCACTTTGTTGCCCTTGGTAGAGTGCTGTGGCATCATAGCTCTCAGCAACCTCAAACTCTTGGGCTCAAGCGATTCTCTTGCCCCAACCTCCCAAGTAGCTGAGCCACAGATACCTGCCACAATGGCTGGCTATTTTGAGAGACGCGGTCTCACTGTGGCTCAGGCTGGTCTCCAACCTGTGAGCTCAGGCAATCCATCAGCCTCAGCCCCCCAGAATGCTAGGATTACAGGTGTGAGCCACCATGCCCAGCCTTGGAATTTCTCATCTTTATAAGCACTTCAGGGTTTTTAAGAGGATATTTTTATATTATGTAACATAGTCACTATTTTTGGTGGAAGGATTAACTGAATAAACTAGTCCACCACTGCAAAAGAAAAATCCCAGAAAATCCCGTTTCAGTGATGATAAAGTAAGTCCAGCACAACTCTCTCCTTCACTGATTGCTGAAGTTGACCTTCCTCTGACATGAGGCAATATACATCACAGGTAAAATACCATGTGGCCCAACTACCAGGGGACACCCTCGCAAATCATAGCCACCACTTAAAATGTAGCTATTATCCAGAGACTACTCCATGCAGTGATATCATATGTAAACATCACCCATCCATGCTTTGGGCGCTGGCAGCACAAAACTGTGTGTTGCTTCAACAAGCACATGTTGGGGTTACAGTGCTGGGATGACAGCAGAAAACAAGACAAGGTTTCTGCCTTCATAGAAGTGACAGTCTGGTAAGGGCAATGGATAATGAACGTGGTGCAAACCAACAATTTCAAAGTATGAAAAGTTCCATGAAGAAAAAATAAACTGGCTAATGAGTCAGAGAGATATCTAGGAAGGCCTCTCTGATAAGGTGGCATGTTAGCTGAAACCTGAAGGTTGGGAAGCAGCCAGCCATGGGAAAAGCTGAGAGTGGTGCATACCAGGCAGGAAAATAGCAAGTGGGAAGGCCCTGAGATAGAAGGGTTCTTGGCATGCTCAAGGACCAGTTTGGTTGCAGAAGCATTCAATGACAAATGGTGGAATGTGGGAGGCAGGGGCCTGATCCCAGATTTTTGATTCATTCATTCATTTTTGATCCCAGATTTTTAATTTAGTCATTCATTCATTTTTTGAGACAGAATCTCTCACTCTGTTGCCCAGGCTAGAGTGCCATAGCACCATAGCTCACAGCAACCTCAAACTCAAACTTCTGGGTTCAAGTGATTCTTCTGCTTCAGCCTCCGGAGTAGCTGGGACTACAGACACCCACCATGACACCCTGTTAATTTTTCTTTTTATTATTATTTTTTGAGACAGAGCCTCAAGCTGTCCCCCTGGGTAGAGTGCTGTGGCATCACAGTGCACAGCAACCTCCAACTCCTGGGCTCAAGCGATTCTCCTGCCTCCGCCTCCCACATAGCTGGGACTATAGGCACCTGCCACAAGGACCGGTTATTTTTTGGTTGCAGCTGTCATTGTTGTTTGGTGGGCCCAGGCTGGATTCGAACCCACCAGCTCAGGTGTACATGGCTGGCGCCTTAGCAGCTTGAGCCACGGGCACTGAGCCTAATTTTTCTATTTTTAGTAGAGATGGGGTCTTGCTCTTGCTCAGGCTGGTCTTGAATTACTGAGCTCAAGTGATCCTCCCACCGCAGCCTCCCAGAGTGCTAGAATTTACAGGTGTGAGCCACCACGCCAAGCCCCCTTCGGGAGGAGTTTGTATTTTATAAATGGAGTCCATTACAGGTGCCATATAACACTCTTTTTACACTCTAAAAAGATAGCTATGATAATAGCTAAGCAGTCAGAACTGTAGTATCTAAAGAATATGCCCCGTTCCTCCCGCTGTCACCAGCAGAGTCACCCACCCCAACTTTAAGGAGTGCGCCTGCTCTTCCAGTAAACTTCGCTCCAAGTAGACGCTTTTTTTCCCAGCCCACAACTGAGCAGAACCTGCCCCAAAGGAAAATGTCTTCTGATTGGACAAATGTGCAAGTGTGACCTTCCTGAGGCCGAGTCAGACGGAGCTCACAGTGATTGGTTACAAGCTCTCCTTTCTTTTCCAATCAGGCAGCTATTCCGAAGAATGAGATCGTCCCATTCCCCTTGCGAGACGATTGCGCTCTATGATAGGGTCGCCCTGTAATAGTGACAGAAAACTCTGCCTATAAGCACCACGACGCGACTGGCAGCAGGGAAGGAGAGGGCAGTACAGCTGGAATCCGTGGCTGTCAGTTCGCTGCCACTTCCAAAGCTCTACGGGCCGCTCGCGCTATGGCCGCGCCGCCACAGGTGCGGGCTCTGCTCCTGGCCATCAACACACTGCTGCGTAAGCGCCGCTACCATGCTGCATTGGCCATGGTTAAGGGCTTTCGGAACGGAGCTGTGTAAGTGAGGCCGTCGGGCCGGGCTGGGGCTGAGGGCCGGTCCTGGCTGAGGTCTGAGGCGCCGTGCTGTGTGCTCTGGAGCAGCCCTCTTCTATCTCTAGGTTTCGGTGTCCACTGTGCAAGGGAAACTGAATTTTGGATTCCCAGCGCAGCTCTGGGCCAGGGCTCCCATTGTAGTTTCTGGGATCTCTGTGCTTTGCAACCTGGCCCTCTTGCTTTTAACGACTCTATGCCAAGCCCCTGTATCCCCCCATTTGGGTCCAGTTCACCCCGCCTCGCTATGTGCTTCTGGGCCTGTCCGGCCTCAGTGGCCCCACCTGCACAATGGGAAACTGGACCCTGACCTCTACCAGGCAGACATCTTTTGCCTATGCTGCCCATGGGCTCCCATCCTGCTTTTCGCTTCTCATCTGTCAAATCCCCATTTGGCAAGGGGGCTTCTGGGGTGTGGCAATGAATGTAAAAGAAACTGCAACTATTCTAGCCATTGTACCTGCAGAAGAGGTCTTAGGGTTATTTTGTCTGGCTGGTGCCCAGAGGGGAACTTGCCCTTCCTTATACCCCATGTATAACAGCCACCATTTATTGAGGGCCTATGGTGCCAATATTGGGAACAAAGAAGAGGAACAAACAAGACAAAGGTCTGCATCCCCCTGGAGTTGGCATCTTCCTGGCAACATGTGATGGTGGTCAGTCTCATCCTCATGTTGAACCCTGGTCCCACCTATCTGTGTGGTCTTGAGCAAGTCATTTAGTTTCTCTAAGCCACAATTTTCACAAAATGGGCATGGCAATAGTACTCACACTATCAGGATTGAGTAAATACTTATGAAATGTGCAGCACAGCACCTGATGTGTAAAAAATCACTGTTGGCTGTTACTATTGTTATACGGGTGGCTCCCTATTTTATTTTCTCACCTTTTTCACGTCTCTGTTTATGTGTTGCCTCCTCATGGAGGCCATCCCTGAACTCCCTACCTCCTCCTCTTCTATTTTTTCTTTATAGTACTTGTCACCATCTGACTCTAAGTAGTTCACTTATGTATCTTTTTTTTTTTAAGAGTTGGAATCTCATTCCGTTGCCAAGGCTAGAGTGCAGTGGCAGTATTATAGCTCACTGAAACTTCTAATTTCTGGACTTAAGGGATCTTCCTGCCTTAGCCTCTTGAGTAGGTGGGCTTACACAACCCACCACCACACTAATGTTTTTTCTGAGATAGAGTCTCATTTGTTGCTCTGGGTAGAGTACTGTGGCATCACAGCTTACAGCGACCTCCAACTCTTGGGCTTAAGCGATTCTCTTGCCTCAACCTCCCAAGTAGCTGGGACTACAGGTGCCCACCACAATGCCTGGCTATTTTTATTTTTTGGTTGTAGTTGTCATTGTTGTTTGTCAGGCCCAGGCTGGATTTGAACCCACCAACTCCAGTGTATGGAGCTGGTGCCCTAGCCACTGAGCTACAGGTGCCAAGCCAACACACTAATGTTTTTAAAATTATTTTTTGTAGAGATGGGATCACATTATGTTTTTCAGGCTAGTCTCTTAACTGCTGGTCTCAGGCCATCCTCCCACTTAGGCCTCCCATATTGATAAGATTATATGTGTGAACCACTGGACCCAGCCTATATCCATGCCTGGCCTGTATCTTGTTTTGTCTTTTTTTTTTTTTTTGAGTGAGACAGAGTTTCGCTTTGTCACCCTTGGTAGAGTGCCATGGCGTAGTAGCTCACAGAAACCTCAAACTACTGGGCTCAAGTAATCCTCTTGTCTCACCCTCCCAAATAGCTGGAACTACAGGCACCTGCCACAGCACCCACCTGTTTTTAGAGATGGGGGTCTTGTTCTTGCTCAGGCTGGTCTCAAACTCCTAATCTCAAGTAATCCACCCACCTCAGCCTCCCAGAGTGCTAAGATTACAGGCGTGAGCCCCCACATCCAGCCCCTTATGCCTGGCTTGTATCTTGTTGGGTTTTTTTTGAGACAGAGCCTCAAGCTGTCACCTTACAGCAACCTCCAACTCCTGGGCTTAAGTGATTCTCTCGCCTTGACCTCCCAAGTAGCTGGAACTACAGGCACCTTCCACAATGCTGGGCTTTTTTTGGTTGTAGTTGACGTTGTTTGGCAGGTCCAGGCTGGATTCGAACCCACCAGCTCTGGTGTATGTGGCTGGCACCTTATCCGCTTGAGCTATAGGCACCAAACCTGTATCTTGTTTTTATAGTCCATCTCTGTCACTGGAAAATGAGCTTTGGGCTGGACATGGTGACTCATGCCTATAATTCTAGCACTCTGGGAGGCAGCGGCAGGAAGATTGCTTGAGCTCAGGAGTTTAAGACCAGCCTGAGCAAAAGGAAGACCCCATCTCTACTAAAAATAGAAAAATTAGTTGGATGTGGTGGCTCACACCTGTAGTCTCAGCTACTCAGGAGACTGAGGCAGGAGGCTTGCTTGAATCCAGGAGTTTGAGGTTGCTGCAAGCCAGGGTGAAACCCGAGTAAGATTCTATCTCAAAAAAAAAAAAAAAAGCTTCATGAAGATAGAAATTTGTATGTGTTTTGTTCCTTGATGTGTTTGTATTCCTAGCATCTAGTAAGTACCTGACAGACACTCAAATATTTATTGAATGAATGAATGTGTGTAAAGTAGGAATTGCCATTGTCTCCATTTTCCAAATGAAAAGATTATAGCTCAGAAGTAAACCCATTGCTCACAGCCACATCACTCGGTCAAGGCTGAGTTGTTGAGCCAGAGATCAACCCTGAAATGCGCCATCCCAATGCCAGACCCTTGGCTTCTGTGGCCATTCAAAATCAGGTAGAAACTGGTTCCCACTGGATCTGGCCAGATTATATCAGCCACTGAGATAAGACCAAGGTGAGATGGACCCTGACAGAACGATAGTGGCCCCTTTGCCAAGCTATTCACAGGGCAAAGCAAGAATGGATAGGAATCACACAGGCCCCGGTGCCAGCAGGCATTGCCCAATGCCAACTTTGTGCTTGCTCCCACTCCCACTCTGTGTAATCTCAGAGGACCTTCTCAGCCAGATCAGGCACTTATTGGGGTTAGGCCCTAAGGCTAGAATACCAGTTTCATTCTTTTATTTATTCATTGATATTTTGAGATAGAGTCTCACTCTGTTGCCAGGCTAGAATCCCCTGGCTTCAGCCTAGATCACAGCAACCTCAGACTCTTAGGTTTAAGTGATCCTCCTGCCTCAGCCTCTGGAATGGCTGGTAGGAGTAGGGAGGAGGGGCAGTAGCCTGCAGTGTGTTCAAGGCTAAAAAGGTGCCTGGGCTCTGTTCTATGAGTAGGGGAAAGGTGTTGGTGGCTTTTAAGCTTGGAGCAATGTGATGAAATTTACTTTTTTTTTTTTTTTGAGACAGAGCCTCAAGCTATCCCCCTGGGTAGAGTGCCATGGCATCACAGCTCACAGCAACCTCCAACTCCTGGGCTCAAGTGAGTCTCCTGCCTCAGTCTCCCAAGTAGCTGAGACTACAGGCGCCCGCCACAACACCTGGCCATTTTTTTGGTTGCAGCCATCATTGTTGTTTGGCGGGCCCGGGCTGGGGATTCAAACCCGCTACCTTAGGTGTATGTGGCTGATGCCTTAGCCGCTTGAGCCACAGGCGCCGAGCCAAGATTTACATTTTTTAAAGATGGAAATGTTGACTAGGGGTCATCCTTATAATCCTAGGACTCTGGGAGGCTGAGGTAGGTAGATTGCCTGAGCTCAGGAGTTTAAGACTAGCCACAGCAAGAGTGAGACCTCGTCTCTAAAAATGGCTAGGCATTGTTGTGGGTGCCTGTAGTCCCAGCTACTCAGGAGACTGAGACAAGAGGATCTCCTCAGCCCAAGAGTTTGCTGTGGTTGCTATGAGCTATGATGCCACAACGCTCTACTGAGGATAACAAAGTGAGAATCTGTCCCAAAGAAATAAAATAAATAGGGCAGCGCCTGTGGCTCAAAGGAGTAAGACACTGGCCCAATATGCTAGAGGTGGCAGGTTCAAACCGAGCCCCGGCCAAAAACTGCAAAAAAAAAAAAAAAAAAAACCATACCAAAAAAAAATGAATAAAATAAATAAGGAAAAGAAAAAATGGGAATGTAAGGATGGAACTGAGGGAGCAACTCCATGAAGCCAGTTGAGCAAGGTTGGTGGAGACCTTTTATATATTCTGTCTTCTTCCATCAGAATGATAGCCAGCCCTCTGAGGTTTAACATCCCTATTTATAGTTGGGGAACCTGAGGTTCAGGGAAGTTAAATGACAAGCCTGAGCCCACACTATCAGGAAGTATCAGAGCTGAGATTTGAATCCAGATCTAACTATAAAGCCAGGATTATTTCCTCTGCCAGAGAAGTGTTAGAATTAGGGATGAAAAGAGGATAAGGAGTCAGAGGGAGGGCCCTGAAAGATAACCATGGTATCGTCATGCTGTAGTAACTATGTTCTTTGTTTCCACAGCTATGGAGCCAAAATCCGGGCCCCTCATGCGCTGGTCATGACCTTTCTCTTCCGGACTGGCAGGTAGCTACCCATTATGGATACCCTTCAAACTAGGAGACGATGTGGTCACCCCTCCCTGCCAACACGGCTGCAGTACCTTCCTCATTGAGTCTAGCCTGTCCCCCTGCCACACCTCCTAAAGTCCACCTCTGAGCCTGTTGTCCCTGTTAATACTGCCCTGTGACCTCCAAAGAAGCCCAACTTTCAGGCCTGTTGGGTGCCTCAGGGTGAGCACATTTTTTACTGTGCCCACCCTGGGGCACCCTTGGCACACAGAACTCACTGCCATTCCGTGCACATGTCACATGTGGTTTCATCTCCCACATTTGCTCATGCAGTATCCCCTTCTAGAAATGTCTTTCCTCTCTTACCCCATCATCATTTCCCTCCCCACAACCCATACTGGTTCTCTGAGAATCACTTCCTCTGAGAGATGTTCCTCATCTCTCCTCTCTCGCTCAGGCTTCTTGACCTCCCTCTGATCTCCTGTAACTATTCCCTCAAGGCAATTCTCAAACAAAATGTGTGGCCTAGTTATGATATATGTAGACTCACACAGATCCTAACAGGAATCATACTGTTTTTTTGGGTTTTTTATTCCCTCTAAATCATTTTTTAAAAATTGAACTCATGGGCTCAGTGCCTGTGGCTTAAGCGGCTAAGGCGCCAGCCACATACACCTAAGGTGGCGGGTTTGAATCCCCAGCCTGGGCCTGCCAAACAACAATGATGGCTGCAACCAAAAAAAAAAAAAAAATGGCCAGGTGTTGTGGCGGGCGCCTGTAGTCCCAGATACTTGGGAGGCTGAGGCAGGAGACTCGCTTGAGCCCAGGAGTTGGAGTTTGCTGTGAGCTGTGAAGCCATGGCACTCTACCCAGGGGGATAGCTTGAGGCTCCATCTCAAAAAAAAATAAATCGAACTCATGGGAAGCGCCCGTGGTTTAAAGGAGTAGGGCACCAGCCCTGTATGCCAGAGGTGGCAGGTTCAAACCCAGCCCTGGCCAAAATCTGCAAAAAAAAAAAAAAAAATCAAACTCATTCATTCAGCAAATATTTATTGAGCATCTATTATGAGTCAGACATTGTTCTAGGTGCCAGGGATGCAGCAATGAATAAAACAATGACCATGCCTTCCTAGAGCTTACATTCCAGCACTGGGTAGCCAAAAATAACCATAATAAATAAGGAAAGTACGTGGTATGTTAGAAGGCAATATGGCTGCAGAAAAGAAAAAATAGAGCAGGGAAAGAAGGAAAGGGGATCCTTGGAGGTGCTGGGTGCAGCAGGTTACAAAGTTAAATAGGGAAGGCCTCTGTAAGAAAGTGACGTTGTGGCTCGGCGCCTGTGGCTCAAGTGGCTAAGGCGCCAGCCACATACACCTAAGGTGGCGGATTCAAATCCCCAGCCTGGGCCTGCCAAACAACAATGATGGCTGCAACCAAAAAAAAAAGGCCAGGCGTTGTGGCGGGCGCCTGTAGTCCCAGCTACTTGGGAGGCTGAGGCAGGAGACTCGCTTGAGCCCAGGAGTTGGAGGTTGCTGTGAGCATGATGCCATTGCACTCTACCCAGGGGGACAGCTTGAGGCTCTGTCTCAAAAAAAAAAAAAAAATGAAAGTGACGTTGTAGTAAACACTTGTTGGGAAATGAAAGGGTTGGCCAAGTGGCTGTCAGGGTAAAGAATGTTCTAGGCTTTTGGAGCAGCCTGTCCAAAGGTCCTGAGGAAGGATCATGCCTGTGAGTGGGAGGGACTGAAGGTGAGAGAAGATTGGGGTCACAGCAGAAACCTGTATGGGTTCTCTCCAGCTTTAGACCTTTAAACCTTAGAGAGGAGTTTGGCTTTTTTCTTTAATCAGGTAATCATTATAGGATTTTGAGCAGGAGGGTGCATTAGTTGACTTATGTTTTAACAGTGTGAAAGTTAAGAATTTGCTGCCAGGTTAAGAAGAGATTGGTATGGCGGGAGGTCAAGAGGGACTGTGCAAAGGCAGAAATAGGTTTGCACTGGAAGGCTGTGGCAATAATCTAGATGAGCAATGATGGTAGCTCAGGTCTTAGTGTTAGTAGTGAAAGGGTGGAGAGTGGTCAGTCTCTAGAAATGTTTCGAAGGCAATATTAGTGTCCACATTTATAAACTGGGAGATTTCACATGAGAATCCAGCTTTCTTGCCTTAGAATTTGTTGGTATAGGATGAGAACCACCTGCTCCTGGTGTCCCCACCCACCTGGCAGATTCCACAGGGCCTGGTGGAACCATCTCACTCTTTTAGGGTGGCTTGAGTTTGCCAGTTCTGAACTGAGGAGTACGTGCTGCTCCTCTCCCTGCCTTCTTTTTGCTGCCCCCTAGTGATTGATATTTATTTATTTATTTATTTATTTTTAATTTTTTTTTTTCTGAGAGAGAGTCTCACTATGTTGCCCTCGGTAGAGTGATGTGGTGTCATGGCTCACAGCAACCTCAAACTCTTGGGCTTAAGCAATTCTCTTGCCTCAGCCTCCCAAGTAGCTGGGACTATGGGTGCCCACCACAACACCCGGCTATTTTTTGTTGTTGTTGTAGTTGTCAATTGTTGTTTGGCAGGCCCAGGCTGGGTTTATGTGGCTGGTTCCCTAGCTGCTGAGTTACAGGCACTGAGCCTTATTTATTTATTGTTGAGACAGAATTTTACTCTGTTGCCCTGGGGTTGAATTCTGTGTCATAGCTCACAGCAACCTCAGACTCCTGGGCTCAGGCCATTCTCTTGCCTTAGCCTCCCTAGTAGCTGGCACTACAGGTGCCGAATACATTGCCCCACTATTTGTAGAGGTGGCGTCTCCTCCAATTCAGGTTGGTCTCCAACTCCAGAGCTCAGGCGATCTGCCTACCTTGGCTTCCCAGAGTGCTGAGATTACAGGTGAGCCACCATGCCTAGCCCCTAATGATTCTTAAAATCATTCTTAAAACCTCCTCTACTTAAATGTCACTTCTCAAGACAAAAACCAAGCAGCCCAACTCCTGAGCCTCTGCCCCAATCCTTCTCCCACACATTCTCAGCTCAGGCCACAGTTGCTTTTCTTTGTTCCTTTACTCCCCATGCTTGATCCCTTCTCAGGCCCCTTTCCTGTGCTGAGCCTTGTGCCACTGATGCAACCTCCCACCCCCTTGACCTCATGCACTCTTTCCCATTCATCAGCTCTTTCCTCAAGGACAGTTTGAGCCTTTTGTGATTAGTTCACATTTCCTGCTGCTGCCTTTGGAACATGAGCCCCATGAGGGTAGTGAGTAGATCTGTTTTTTCACAGAATTGTGTCCCCAGATCCAGCATGTAGTGGACACTCATTCTTATATTCCTTTCTTCACATTTATTTTTTAAAAAAATGTATTAGTTGGGCATGGTAGCTCATGTTGTAGCCCCAGCTATTCCAGAGGCTGAGGTGGGGGCATCACTTGAACCCAGGAATGTGAGACCAGTCTGGGGAACATAGTGAGACCACATCTCTAAATGAATAAATGAATGAATAAAAAATTTATTGAACATATACTACATGCCAAGCCCTACTGTGGGTCCTGAGGCTAAATAAGCCATATCTAGATACCATCCTCTGGTAACTTGTCCTTGGGTGGGATAAAGGTTGGGGAAAATAATAAACAAGCATGTAGATGTCAGGTGTATCAGGTGGTGATATGGAGAAGAAAAGTAGTGTCAGAGGATGGGATGTGATGGGCATTGTTTTCTGTAGGGTGATCAGAGAAGGCTTCTCTAAAGATGGTGTTGAGTCAAGGCCCCCAAGGACATGGTGGGTAGAGGCCTGGATGGAATGAGCAATGGCCATGAGCTCCGTGGCTGGTACAGTTTTGCCGTTGGAACAACTGGGCCTGTTCTCATGGGGACTCCATTTCTGTGCAGCCTCCGGGAGAAGCTTCGGGCCATTCTGCAGGCCACGTACACCCACTCCCGCAGCCTGGCTTTCTTTGTGTTTACCTACAAGGGTCTCTGTGCCCTGCAGTCCCACGTGCAGGGCAAGACCTACCAATTTCACTCCTTCCTGGCTGCTTTCATCGGGGGCATCCTGGTGTTTGGAGACAACAATAACATCAACAGCCAGGTAAAGATGAGTTCCCCGGGGGAGGGGGAGGGGGGCTGGGACATGGGCCCTGGATCAGGTACAGAGGTGAGGGTTGGGGTTGAAGAAGATGAGCTCTTGGACCCTTCCCTGCCTGAGGTCTATGATTTTCCAGTCCCTGTGTGACCTTGGGAAGGTCGCTTACCCTCAGATTCTCCATCTGTCAACCCAAGCAGCTTGATGAAGTTCCATAATTCTCAAAATTAATGTATGTACTGCTCTCCGGGGCAAAGTTTTTATGCAAAAAACCACTCTCTAGTGAAATGAGGAAAAAAATGACCCTAGAGTAAAAGAAAACACTAAACGCCAAGAATCATCTCTTATGGCTGATCCAACTGCAGTGGTGTTTACAACTAATTCATCACAACCAGTTACAGATTCTTTTGTTCCTTCTCCACTCCCACTGCTTTACTTGACTAGTCTTAAAAAAAAAAAATGCCCATAGCCAAGTGGTTAGGGCACTGGCCACATCCACAGAGGCAGGCGGGTTTGAACCTGGCCTGGGCCTATTAAATGACAATGACAAATGCAACTAAAAAATAGCCAGGCGTTGTAGCAGGCACCTATAGTTCCAGCTACTTGAGAGGCTGAGGCAAGAGAATTGCTTAAGCCCAAGAGTTAGAGGTTGCTGTGAGCTGTGATGCCACCGTACTCTACTAAGGGCAATATAATGAGACTCTGTCCAAAAAAAAAAAAAAAAGTCTCTTATTCTGTGACTTGTCCTTTTCTGTCTTAAAATTCCCTTTTTTAGGGAAGGATAATAATGAATGATGAGATTAAATGCTACTTGTATTTTACTTTATTTATTTATTTATTTTTTTTTTTTTTGGAGACAGAGCCTCAAGTTATCCCCCTGGGTAGAGTGCCATGGCATCACACTCACAGCAGCCTCCAACTCCTGGGCTCAAGCGAGTCTCCTGCCTCAGGCTCCCAAGTAGCCGGGACCACAGGCACCCGCCACAACGCCCGGCCATACCTTGGTTGCAGCCATCATTGTTGTTTGGCGGGCTGGGCCGGGGATTCGAACCCACCACCTCAGGTGTAGGTGGCTGGCGCCCCAGCCGCTTGAGCCACAGGTGCCGAGCCATTTTACTTTATTTTTGGAGGCAAGGTCTCACTCTACTGTGTCTAGAATGCAGTGGTGTCAGCCTAGCTGGACTGGACTCAAGTTCCTGGACTCAAGTGATGTTCCACTCTCATCCTCCCAGGCAGCTAGGACTGGAGGCACACATCACTGTACCTGGCTAAGGTTTCTTTTTTTTTTTTTTTTTGTGAGACAGAGCCACAAACTGTCACCTTGGGTAGAGTGCTATGGCATCACAGCTCACAGCAACCTCCAACTCCTGGGCTCAAGAAATTCTCCTGCCTCTGCCTTCCAAGTAGCTGGGACCACAGGTGCCTGCCACAACGCCTGGCTATTTTTTTTGGTTGCAGCCATCATTGTTGTTTGGCAGGCCCAGGCTGGATTCAAACCCACCACCTTAGGTGTATGTGACTGGCGCCTTAGCCACTTAAGCCACAGGTGTCGAGCCGTTTTCTATTTTTTGTAGAGATAGGGTCTCCCTCTTTCTCACACTAGTTTTTTGAACTCTTTTTTTTTTTTTTTTTTTGAGATAGAGTCTCAAGCTGTCACCCTGGGTAAAGTGCTATGGCATCACAGCTCACAGCAACCTCAAACTCTTGGGCTTAACTGATTCTCTTGCCTCAGCCTCCCAAGTAGCTGGGACTACACGTCCCCTCTACAATGCCTGGCTATTTTTTTTTTTTTTTTGGTTGCTGTTGTCATTGTTGTTTAGCTGGCCTGGGCTGGGTTCAAACCCACCACTCTTGGTGTATGTGGCCAGTGCCCTACCATTGAGCTACAGGCACCACCTGATTTTGAACTCTTGATCTCAAGCAATCCTCCCTCCTTGGCCTCCCAGAATGCTGGGATTATAGGCATAAGCCACCACTCCTAGCCTCATTTTTTTTTTTAATTTCTAATGAAAAAGAATAATAAAAGAGGGCCAGGCACAGTGGCTCATGCTGTAATCCTAGCACTCTGGGAGGCCAAGGCGGGTGGATTGCCTGAGCTCATGGGTTTGAGACCAGCCTGAGCAAGAGGGAGACCTCATCTCTAAAAATAGCCAGGTGATGGGCAGTGCCTGTGGTTTAAAGGAGTAGGGTGCACACCAGAGGTGGCGGGTTCAAACCCAGCCCCAGCCAAAAACTGCAAAAAAAAAAAAAAAAAAAAATAGCCAGGCATTGTCAGGGGTGCCTGTAGTCCCAGCTACTCGGGAGGGCAAGAGAATCGCTTGAGCCCAAAAGTTTGTGAGCTATGTCATGTTGTGAGCCCAAAAGTTTGTGAGCTCACAAGTGCTATGACGCCATGGCACTCTACTAAGGGCAACCAAGTGAGACTCTGTCTCAAAAAAAAAAGATAAAAGACATAAATAGGAATACTAAATATTAAAATGTCTGTTACAAGGTTGGGCACAGTGGCTCACACCTACACTCCTAGCACTCTGGGAGGCTGAGGCAGGTGGATTGCTTGAGCTCAGGAGTTCAAGATCAGCCTGAGACCAGCAAGACCCTATGTCCACTAAACATAGAAAAAAACGCCAGGCGCTAGTGGCTCATGCCTGTCATCCTGGCACTCTGGGAAGCCGAGATGGGTGGATTGCCTGAGCTTAAGAGTTGGAGACCAGCCTGAGCAAGAGGGAGACCCTGTCTCTAAAACATAGCCAGGTGTGAGCCATGCCTGTGGCTCAGTGAATAGGGTGCTGGCCCCATATACCGAGGGTGGCGGGTTCAAATCCAGCCCCGGCCAAACTGCAACAAAAAAATAGCTGGGTGTTGTAGCGGGTCTCTGTAGTTCCAGCTGTTCAAGAGGCTGAGACAAGAGAATTACCTAAGCCCAAGGAGTTGGAGGTTGCTGTGAACTGTGATGCCATGGCAACTCTACTGAGGGTTAATAAGTGAAACTCTGTCTCAAAAAAAAAAAAAAATAGGCTCGGCGCCTGTGGCTCAAGTGGCTAAGGTGCCAGTCACATACACCTAAGGTGGCAGGTTCGAATTCAGCCCAGGCCTGCCAAACAGCAATGATAGCTGCAACCAAAAAATAGCCAGGCATTGTGGCATGCACCTGTGGTCCCAGCTACTTGGGAGGCAGAGGCAGGAGACTCGCTTGAGCCCAGGAGTTGGAGGTTGCTGTGAGCTGTGATGCCACGGAACTCTACCCAGGGGAACAGCTTGAGGCTCTGTCTCAAAAAAAAAAAAAAATAGCCCGTTGTTTTGGCGGGTACCTGTAGTCCCAGCTATTTGGAAGGCTAAGGCAGGAGGATCACTTGAGCCCAAGAGTTCGAGGTTGCCATGAGCTATGATGATGCCACAGCACTCTACCAGGGGTAAGAAAGTGAGACTCTGTCTCCAAAATAAACAAACAAACAAATAAATGAATGAATAAAAATAGAAAAAAACTAGCAAGATATTGTGGCAGATGCCTTTAACCCTAGCTACTCGAGGCTGAGGCAAGAAGATCACTTAAGCCCAAGAATTTGAGGTTGTCATGAGCTATTTTACTGTGAGCTATGTTGTCATGACACTATCTAGGGTGACAGAGTGAGACTCTGTCTAAGACAAAATAAGAAAAGGAAAGGAAAGGAAGGGCAGGGAAAGGAAGGGAAGGGGAGTCAAGTCAGGTGTGGTGTCAGGCTTCTGTAGTCCCAGCTACTTGAGAGGCAGGAGGATCACTTGAGCCCAAGAGTTTGAGATTGTCGTGAGCTATGATGATGCTACAGCACTCTACCCAGGGTGACAGAGTGAGACTCTGTTTCAACAAAAAAATAAATAAATGTCAGCTACATATACCTCAAGCTTTCTTGGCATATCGACTTGGAAGGACACTGATCAGCGCATGGGAATGGGTGGGAAGAAGGTTCCAGGTGGTGCCACCCACCAGTAATCCCTATTATCCTCTCCCTGCAGATCAACATGTACCTGTTGTCACGTGTCCTCTTTGCCCTGTGCCGCTTGGGTGTGGAGAAGGGCTACATCCCTGAGCCAAAGCGGGACCTGTTCCCGATGTTAACCGCAGTGGTGTGGGGGCTGGTCCTGTGGCTCTTTGAGTATCACCGGCCCACACTGCAGCCCTCGTTGCAGTCCTCCATGACCTACCTCTACCAGGACAGCAATGTGTGGCACGACATCTCAGATTTCCTCATCTATAACAAGAGCCACCCCTCCAAGTAATGCAGCCCTGAGGTGACTGTGGAGGGCTTCTCCACCTGAGTAGGCTCCAGGCAATGTCAGCTGCAGCTCGGGTTTTGGCTCAGGAAACTCTCCCAGAGGATACCACCTTCTCAAGGTTACTGGCCTCAGACTGAACATGTGTTATCCCAGGGTTCCAGGGGCCCAAGTAAAAGTACTGATGTCCACATCCCAGTAGGTACTCTTGAATGGTGGAACAAGTGGTGGAATAAGGCTGAGGAGTCTTGGGCTTGGTTCCAGGTGTGCATGCTGCTGACTTCTGTGAGATGGGGCGAGTCACACCTCTCTCAGGAGTCACTGAGCTCGAAGGAAAGTCCT
The DNA here is from genome assembly GCA_963575145.1 of Galago senegalensis. Classification (NCBI taxonomy): domain Eukaryota; kingdom Metazoa; phylum Chordata; class Mammalia; order Primates; family Galagidae; genus Galago; species Galago senegalensis. Next base: position 16,901 of record CAUYTI010145785.1, on the reverse strand, counting down.
GAGGTCTTTTTCTGGTGGGTACATTCTTTCTCAGACTATTTTTATATCACCAAATTACCCTTATTTTAAACAAAAAATTAAGTTCTTTATCTCAGGTGTTGTTCTATTGGAGAAGTTCTAAAGCTCCACTGTCCAGTAGAAACACAATGTGAGTTATGGAAGTAAATTTTTTCTAGTAGCCACATGTTAAAAAGTAAAAAGAAGGGTGGCACTTGGCACCCATATACCAAGGGTGGCGGGTTCAAACCCAGCCCTAGCCAAACTGCAACAAAAAAATAGCCAGGCATTGTGGCAGGCACCTGTAGTCCCAGCTACTCAGGAGGCTGAGGCAAGAGAATCGCACAAGCCTAGGAGTTGGAGGTTTCTGTGAGCTGTGACGCCATAGCACTCTACCCAGGGCAACAAAGTGAGACTCTGACTCTTTAAAAATAAATAAATAAATAAAAAGAACCAGGTGAGATTAATCTTAATGATATATATATATATATATATATACATATATATGTATATATTATTATATATGTATATAAATATACATATATATAAAAACCCAATATAAACCCAATATTTCTAAAATGTTATTATTTCTTTCTTTCCTTCTTTCTTTTTTTCTTTGAGATAGAATCTCACTCTGTTATCCTGGGTAGAGTGCCATGGCATTATCATAGCTCATTTCAACCTCAAACTCTTGGGCTCAGGCAATCCTCATTTTCCCAGGTAGCTGTAACTATAGGTGGCTGCCACAATGCTCAGCTAGTTTTTTCTATTTTTAGTAGAGACAGGGTCTTATTCTTTCTTAGGCTAGTCTTAAATTCCTGAGCTCAAGCCACCACTTGCCTCAGCCTTCCAAAGTGCTAAGATTACAGGCATGAGCCACTGTTCCTGGCCTTAAAATGTTATTATTTCAACATAATTAACAAAAATTTTATTAGATTTTTTTTTTGAGACAGAGCCTCAAGCTGTCACCCTGGGTAGAGTGCCGTGGCATCACAGCTCATAGCAAACTCTAACTCCTGGGCTCAAGCGATTCTCCTGCCTCTGCCTCCCAAGTAGCTAGGACTACAGGCACCCGCCACAACGTCTGGCTATTTTTTAGTTGCAGCCATCATTGTTGTTTGGTGGGCCCAGGCTGGATTCGAACCTGCCACCTCAGGTGTATGTGACTGACACCTTAGACGCTTGAGCCACAGGTGCCAAGCCTGTTTGTTTTTGTTTTTGTTTTTTTTTAAGAGACAGAGTCTCACTTTGTCACCTTTGGTAGAATGCTATGGCATCACAGCTCATGGCAACCTCTAGCTCTTGGGCTTAGGTGATTCTCTTGCCTCAGCCTCCCGAGTAGCTGGGACTATAGGCGCCCGTGGCAATGCCCAGCTATTTTCTTGTTGCAGTTTGGCCGGGGCCAGGTTTGAACCTACCACCTTCGGTATATGGGGCCGGTGCCCTGCTCACTGAGCCACAGGCACAGCCCTAATTAGATGTTTTATACTCTTTTTTTTTTTTTTGTAGTAAATCTTTAAAAGTAGGTGTGTGTTTTACACAGCACACCTCAACTTGAACCAGCCATGTTTCCAGTGCTCAGTAGCCACTTGTGGATAGTGGCTACCAGATGAGCAACACAGCTATGTAATACCTGTGTCCTCACAGAAGATTCTAGTGGACGGTGCAGATCTAGAGCTAGAGAACATGGGTTTGAGTCCTCACTCCACCATTGTGTAACCTTGGGGAAGGTTCTAGATGTCTCAGATCCTCCATTTTGTCATAAAATGGGAAGAATCATAATGCATGGTATCCACATTGGGCTTATACAACTGTAGCTGCTACCACTACTACTAATTACTTCTGTTTAGTGACCTCCTACTTCCTCCTGGGTGCTTTGTAAATATTATTTTTAATCCATGCAATAACCTTGCAGGTATATATTTTGACCCCCATTTTATAGGTGTGGAAACAGATCAGAGAGGGGAATAACTTAGCCAAGGTAATACACCACATATGATAGCCAAATCAGGATTTGAAGCTAGATCTGTCTGATTTCAGTGCCTTGCTTCAAATTTAGAAACCTAAGCCATTCTATGTAAATCTTAGCTAGTTAAAGGATCTGGGCCAGAGGGAGGTGTAAACTCAAATGCCTGCAGGGGCCTGTAGTGGCATAAATGGAAGTGTTAAGGGTGCTATGTGGTAGGGAGTGATGGAGACATGGGAAACTAGAGACTTGTGTGCCAGTCTGATGTTTTTAAACCACCAAGCTGGAACAGTCAAAACAAGTCTCCAGGCTCAGCGCCTGTAGCTCAAGCAGCTAAGGTGTCAGCCACATACTCCAGAACTGGCAGGTTCGAATCTATCCTGGGCCTGCCAAACAACAAGGACAACTACAACCAAAAAATAGTCAGGCATTGTGGCAGGTGCCTGTAGTCCCAGCTACATGGGAGGCTGAGGCAAGAGAATCGCTTGAGCCCAGGAGTTGGAGGTTGCTGTGAGCCGTGACGCCATAGCACTCTACCCAGGGCAATAGCTTGAGGCTGTCTCAAAAAAACAAAACAAGTCTCCAGGAAAATCTGGTCTATGGGCTACCAATTAGAGATCTTTGGTTTAGTAGGTACACTTTTTTTTTGGAGACAGAGTTTCACCTACTGACCGTTGGTAGAGTGCTGTGAAGTCACAGCTCACAGCAACCTCCAGCTTTTGGGCTTAGGCAATTCTCTTGCCTCAGCCTCTAGAGTAGCTGGGACTACAAGTGCCCACTACAGCACCCAGCTATTTTTTTGTTGCAGTAGTTAGGCCAGGGCTGGGTTTGAACCCACCACCCTAAGTATATGGGGCCAGTGCCCTACTCACTGAACCACAGTCGTCGCCCAATAGGTACACTTTTAATATACTTACCCCACCAGTCTCTTTTTATATTTTAGAATTTACTAATAGAAATGGACACATGAGTCACTGGAGATCTTATCCAAATAAAATTCAGATTCTGATTTAGTGGGCCTAGAATGGGGTCTGAGAATCTGCATTTCTCTCTGCTAATCATTATTATCTCACATGACAAATGAGTCACAGAGCTGTAATTGAGGTGGGATTATGTCTGACTCTGCAAGCATTGTTCTCAACCATAACCCTTTTTTTTCCTTCAGTTTAATAAGAGGGTATAAATAACTAGGTTACAATATTTGCATATGTTAGGTAGAGTCCCTCTTATGGTTGTGTCACACACCCAAAAGATGTGCCAGTACCCTTACATTGTGCCCATTAAGTGAGAGCATACCAATCTCCACCCCCATCCCTCATTCTCCCTCACCCCAACTTGAGTTGAGTTTTTCTTTTATGTGGGTGTGTATTAGATCATCTACCGGCTTCATATTAGTACGGAGTACATGGGATATTTGCTTTTCCATTCTTGTGATACTTCACTAAAAAGAATGTACTTTAATTCCACCCAGGTTAATACAAAAGATTTAAAGTTTCAGCCACAACCTTTTACTGCAAGATGGGAGTAGGTGATTTTGAAGATCCTTTTAACTTACTCTGTGGAAGTTAGAAGGGTTTTATAGCAGATGATGAGATACCCTGCCTACATCCACTCTAGTGCACACCAGCCAACTTCTCCAGTTGCCACTCCTGTGTCTTTCTGCCTGAGAACTCTTATTACCAGTGCTTGTCCTGCTAACCTGCATTGGCCTCAGGTGCTGGGAGATTAACACATCCCTGGAAAAGCCCTTAACCAATGGCTAATAAATATCCCATCCCAGAGCCCACAGCCCAAAATGGGATGACCCCAGGTATGTGCCCTGCACTGGCTCCCAGAGCTCCCTGGTACTGAGCTCTGACTGCCCACAATGGCAACTTGCTTAATAACCCCTTCCCCTCTCTCCCTTCCTCCGTCTGCCTTCCTCGTGCCTCTCCCCCTCTTGCAGCCACTTCCCATATGAAGTGCTTGCACTCAAATGCCTGCTACTGTGGGGCTTGTGGTGCAGCAGGTAAGAAGCAGTATGCATGGTGGTTAAGGACATAGGCTCTGGATCCAGAGTGCCTGGCCCCAAGCTCTGTCCTCACCATTTCCTTGGATGAGTGACTCAACCTTTCTGTGCCTCTGTTTCCTAATCTGTAAAGTAGGCATTGTGATACACGTACCTTATAGGGTAGTCTGGAAGATTAAATGACGGGATGCATAAAGTGAGCCCTCAATAAATGTTGCTGGGGCGGCGCCTATGGCTCAAGGAGTAGGGCGCTAGCCCCATATGCCAGGGGTGACAGGTTCAAGCCCGGCCCCCAGCCAAAACTGCAAAAATAAGTAAATAAAATGATTAAAAAATAATATAATAATAAATAAATGTTGCTGTTATTTCTAATACAGTGACCAAATGTAGAAGGAGGAAGTATGGTCCTGAACTGAGTACAGCCTGCTTTTAGCCTGTCCTGTCCCCCAGCTGGAGGTAAAGCCTTGGCCAGCTGCCCTCCCTAAGTGCCCCCACTGCTGCTGGAGGTTGGCTGTCTCCACTACTGACTGTCTCTACTCTCTAAGAATAGGTTTCCCTCACAGATGGCATCTCTCTGGATTCTGCCAGAGCATCTGGTGCCTCCAACTGCACACTCCAGGGAGGGAGGTGGTGTGGTCTCTCTGGCTCTGGCTCCCCACAGACCTGGGAGGTATTGCTCTGCTCCTAGCTAACGGACCCTCCATTTCCTAAGATCTGCATACTGGGGATGGCCAAAGGGCCTGGGCACACAGTAGGCACTGCAGCTCCTAAATGCTATTTCCTGAAACAGCACAGTGGTTTGATTTGTGTTTATTAAGCATCTGCTATAATCCTGTTAAGTCTTTTGACATGCAAGATTGTAAAAAGAAAAATTTTTTAAATCACTTACATATACACATAGTACAAAATTCAAATGGTTATAAGAATGTTTCACAAGGGGGCGGTGCCTGTGGCTCAAAGGAGTAGGGTGCCAGCCCCATATGCCAGAGGTGGTGGGTTCAAACCTAGCCCCAGCCAAAAACTGCAAAAAAAATGATCACAGGGAAAGGTCCGGTTCTCTCCTACCCCTATGTTGCCACCCCCAGGCACCCCCACTGTTAGCACTTTCTAGTGAGACAATCAATGCATAGTCTATCTTTGTTGTAAGGGAAACTTAAATTGCAAGATCATCTCAACTCTTTGGCATTTCCTCCTGGTCCTCTGTGCGTTTTGTTTCTCTTTGATCAATAATCTGATATGTAAATGAGTCCTTTCTTTGAGCCTGTCCCCCCATCCCTCCCAAATAACCTGGGCAGATCCTTCCTGTGTTCAGTGTGAAGATGAACCATCCTAGATGTCCTGAGCCTTGCAGTAGGTGGCACCCAACATTCAGGCCACAGAACTCCAAGTGAAAGGGGAAGCACAAACTGAAGTTAATGTGGGGCCCTTCTGCTGCTCAGATCCCAAATTAGAGATGTTAAGTGAACCCATGTGAGAGAAGTGACTCACAGGCAGAGTCGCCAGGAAGCTGCCTCGTTTGATGCTGCTGCTCCAGCCTTCATCACTGGGGCTCCAGAAAGGATCCTGGCAACAGGGTTCCCTCTACACTGTTCACTTTTACCCCGCTGTGAGTGCATTTTGGGTTTATAAGAATCAGGCTTTGAACCCTACTCCCTCCTAAGCCATTCCCCAAATGAACCCTGCGTCACCACAATCTGTGACTTCAGATGGATTACTTTCTTTGACCAATTAGAGGGTAGTTATAAAAAGAAATGTTATTTTTTTCCTCCCCTTGTCTTGTTCCAGATTCCCAGGACGAGAAAGTGTCTGTCTTCAGCCCTGAAGAGAGTGTTCTCTTCTAAGTGCTGTTTTGAGCAAAGGCTTCAGATGCGGGGCCCCCTGTTTTCTGTGCCAGAACTCTGCTCAGAGCTGCTGTAGGTGTTGGGATTTAATAAACAAAACAGAAACCACGCAGAATTGAAGTGCAGGTCCCGGAGTCCATGTCAGAAACCCCGTTCTCATTGCATTTCCAGCTTCTCCTTTCATCTTCTCCTTGTGGGCTGAATATCAGCTGAGGGGAAGGACCAGGGCCAGACCACACATTAGCTCTTTAAGGGCATCCTTTTTAGAGTGTCCTTTTTTTCTTTTTTCTTTTTTTTGAGACAGAGTCTCACTTGGTCACCTCAGTAGAGTGCTGTGGCATCTTAACTCACAGCAACTTCAAACTCAGGCTCAAGGGATTCTCTTGCCTCATTGTCCTGAGTAGCTGGGACTACAAGCGCCCGCCACAGTGCCCAGGTATTTTTTAGAGACGAGGGTCTTGCTCTAGCTCAGGCTGGTCTCGAACTCATAAGGTCAGGCAATCCACCTGCCTTGGCCTCCCAAGTGCTGGGATTATAGGTGTGAGCCACTGCATCCGGCCTGAGTGTCTTTTTTTTTTTTGAGACAGAGCCTCAAGCTGTCCCCCTGGGTAGAGTGCCGTGGAATCACAGCTCACAGCAACCTCCAACTCCTGGGCTTAAGCGAGTCTCCTGCCTCTGCCTCCCAAGTAGCTGGGACCACAGGCACCCACCACAAATCCTGGCTATTTTTTGGTTGCAGCCATCATTGTTGTTTGGCGGGCCCGGGCTGGATTCGAACCCGCCACCTTAGGTGTATGTGGCTTGCGGCTTAGCCACTTGAGCCACAGGCACCGAGCCTGAGTGTCTTTTTTTTTAATGTGTGTTATGAACCCCTTGGGCATCTGGTGAAGCCCATCAACCCTTCACGGGCTGTTTCTAAAACCCAGTAAATGAAATAGGTGGGATTACAAAAAAGATCAATTCACTGAATGTTGAAATAGTTATCAAAATATTTTTTAGATTTGTGATTTAGAAAATTAAAACTTGGGGTCTGTGGATCCCAGATTCAGAGGAGTAGCCTTCCCAACCCTACCATGCAGCAACTGTTCTTGTTTATCAGGCCCTGAGCACAGGAATTATTATTATTATTATTGCAGTTTTTGACTGGGGCCAGGTTTTAACACGCCACCTCCAGTGTATGGGGCCGGCCCCCTACTCCTTTGAGCCACAGGTGCTGCCCTGAGCACAGGAATTATAAAGTAATAGCTAAGGTTGGCTGAGTTCTTACCCATTGCCCAGTGATGGCAGAGGGCAGAATTCAGCAATGAAAGAAGCCATATCCTGCCCACCTAGGTTCATGGTCTAGGAAGGGAAGGCTGGCTCATGAATATGAAAGTGTATAGGTCCTGAGGCAGGAACAGCTGCAAACGTTGAAGGCTCCAGAAAGGGGCCGGCTTGGCTAAGCAGTGTTGGGGTGGAGCTCCCCAAGAGGAGAGGCTAGCTGGGTCCATCAGGTGGCTTCATGGGCTAGGGAAAGAGGTTTTGTCTTTCTTCTACGGTGTTTCCCCCAAAATAAGACACTATCTTATATTTATTTTTTCTCAAGAAGACACACTAAGGCTTATTTTCAGGGGATGTCTTTTTTTTTTTTTTTTGCAGTTTTTGGCCAGGGCTGGGTTTGAACCCACCACCTCCGGTATATGGGGCTGGTGCCCTACTCCTTTGAGCCACAGGTGCCAGGTGCCACCTGGGATGTCTTATTTTTATTAAGTATAATACAACAATCTACGTTTATTCAAATACAGTTAAGTCATCTTCTTCTGGAATCTGACAGGGGGAGCCGAACTTATTGGTGGGACTGGCGCTAGTGATGCATGAACTCCTTTCTCCTAGCCCTTCGCATATGCACAATAGGATGCCTGTGACCGCGGTTACCACATACACACCTGTGCAAGTGCCAGGGGCTCAGAGAAAGGAGCTGTGACAGATAAAAGGTATTCCAGTCTTCCTTACTGCTCCGCACCAAAATGCATGGCGTGGCTATGCAGCGTATCTGCATAGCCATCACAAGGTCTTATTATCGGGGTATGGCTTATATTTAACAAATGCATAGAAATCCTGCTAGGGCTTATTTTTTTGGTAGGTCTTATTTTCGGAGGAACACAGTAATTGTGGTGTGCAGCCTTTCGTAGGTTTAGGCGGGGGGAGTCATGTGATAGTGCTGTGAGTTACGTTTTGGGACGACCCTTCCAGCTTCATGTGGAGAACAGAGTGTACAGGGCCAGGATGGCAGCATGAATTCCCGTGAGGAAGCCACGTGGTAGACTAGGTGAGAGTCTGTGACGGCCTGGACCTGGGTGGAAGGTGGCAGGTGGTGACAGAGGTAGAGAAAAGTGGGCAGATCTGAGTGTACTTTGGAGAACGACACAGTGACTGAGCTTTGGAGGTAGGGGTGATAGAGAGGGGAGTAGTGAATGACTCCCATATCTCCCCTTCTTAGGCCTTGCCCCCCTGCCTCTTCAGCCCCCCACTGCCCTCCATTGCCCCTCTGGGGCCTGCTGCCTGCCCACCCAGCCCCTGGCATGCAGGGCTTCCCAGCTGGCCCTAATTGTTGTTACTCCCCAGGGAGTCATGGGAACATGCTCCCCCAACCCCCTCCAGCCCTCTCTTCTCAGACAGGGCTAGGCCCTAACAATGCCCCCTCAGCCAGCCAGTGGCCTGGACACAATGCCCCTGTTGCCGTTAGTTGCCAGCTCCAGGAGGCCTGCTGGGTTTCCTGGCCTGTTTGGCATATATATAACTCTGGCTTCCAGCAGGGACTTTTTTGTTGTTTAAAAAATAAAAAAGAAACTCTGGCTCCTCCTCTTTGAATATCTTAGTGTATTATAAAATGTCTTTCTCTTCCCATCCTGAGCCCTCTCTTTTCCTTTCCCTGACTGCATTTGCCATGTGCCCATCAAGCCGGGGACCAAATGCAGGTCAGCAGGTGTCAGCTAGAAAATGAAAAAAAAAGAAAGAAAAGCTGATCGTTCCACCATGGCCAACCTTGAATGTGCTGGCAATGCTGAAGATCATGAGCATAACCTAAGGGCTCATAACATGGCAGGCACTGTGCCTGGTGTTTTTGTACATCATAGCTCTTTACTCCTAGGACACCACTAAAGATGACATATGCCATCATTTTGTGCCCCTAAGAAAGAAAACAACTATATTGACTTAAAAATGGGCATTCCATTGATTATATGATGTGCCTCAGTTTTGGAGATGTTAAAATATGAAAACAAAAAAACCCCCTAGAATCAGGCAGCCCCTGCGGCTCAGTGAGTAGAGCGTCAGCCCCATATACCGAGGATGGTGGGTTTGAACCCGGCCCCAGCCAAAATGCAACAAAAAAATAGCCAGGCATTGTGGCAGGCACCTGTAGTCCCAGCTATTCGGGAGGCTGAGGCAAGAGAATCACTTAAGCCCAGGAGCTGGAGGTTGCTGTGTGATGCCACGGCACTCTACTAAGAGCGACAAAGTGAGATTCTGTCTCTTAAAAAAAAAAGAAACCAAGTCTCACTCAGTCGCTCTGGGTAGAGTGTCTTGGTGTCATAGCACACAGCAACCTCAAAGTCTTAGGCTCAAGTGATCCTCCTACCTCAGCTTCCTGAGTAGCTGGGACTACAGGTACCTACCACATGCCCAGCTAGTTTTTCTTTCTTTTTTTATTTTTCTTGAAACAGTGTCTCACCTTGTCACCATTGGTAGACTGCTGTGGCATCATAGCTCACAGCAACCTCAAACTCCTGGACTCAAGCGGTTCTCTTGCCTCAGCCTCCCAAGTAGCTGGGATGACAGGTGCCCACCACAACACCTGGCTATTTTGAGAGACAAGGTCTTGCTTTAGCTCAGGCTGGTCTCAAACCTGTGAGCTCAGGCAATCCATTCACCTTGGCCTCCCAAATGCTGGGATTACAGGCGTGAGCCACCTGCCTGGCCTCCCCAGCTAGTTTTTCCATTTTTTCAGTAGAGACAGGGGAGGATCTCACTCTTGCTCAGGCTGGTCTTGAACTCTTTAGCTCAAGCAATCCACCTGACTTGGTCTCACAGAGTGTTTGGATTACAGGTATGATCCACCCACCATGCTCAACCATCCTTTTTTTTTTTTTTGCAGTTTTTGGCAGGGGCCTGGTTTTTTGTTTTTTGTGTTTTGGGGTTTTTTTTGAGACAGAGCCTCAAGCTGTCACCCTGGGTAGAGTGCTGTGGCATCATAGCTCACAGCAACCTCCAACTCCTGGGCTCAAGCGAGTCTCCTGCCTCTGAAACCCAAGTAGCTGGGACTACAGGCGGCTGCCACAACACCCAGCTATTTTTTGGTTGCAGCTGTCATTGTTTGGCAGCCCGGGCTGGATTCGAACCTGCCAGCTCATGTGTATGTGGCTGGCGCCTTAGCTGCTTGAGCCACAGGCGCTGAGCCCAGGGGCCTGGTTTGAACCCACCACCTCCAGTATATGGTGCTGGTGCCCTACTCCTTTGAGCCACAGACGCTGCCTTTTTTTTTTTTTTTGAGACAGAGTCTCACTTTGTCACCCTTGATAGAGTGCTGTGGTGTCACAGCTCACAGCAACCTCCAGCTCTTGGGCTTAGGTGATACTCTTGCCTCAGCCTCCCAAGTAGCTGGGACCACAGGTGTCTGCCACAATTCCCAGATATTTTTTGTTACAGTTTGGTCGGGGCTGGTGTGAACCTGCCACCCTCAGTATATGGGGCTGGCTATTCACTGAGTCACAGACGCTGCCCACAACCTTCATTCTTAATAAGAGTTGACATTTGGGTGGTGCCTGTGGCTCAAAGGAGTAGGGCGCTGGTCCCATATGCCATGTGTGGTAGGTTCAAACCCAGCCCTGGCCAAAGACTGCAAAAAAAAAAAAAAGAGTTGACATTCATTGAGCACTTCTTAAGTGCCAAGCACTAGTCTAACCATGTTAACTCAATGTCTCAACAACCCTATCAGGTAAATGCTATTATTATCGTCCCCATTTTACAGATGAAAAAACTGCCCCTCTGCTTGCCTATGTCCTCACTGTGGCCCTGGTTAGCACCAATGTCCAGTTTTTGGTTTTTTTTTTTTTTTTTGAGACAGAGCCTCAAGCTGTCCCCCTGGGTAGAGTGCCGTGGCATTACAGCTCACAGCAACCTCCAACTCCTGGGCTCAAGTGAGTCTCTTGCCTCGCCTCCCAAGTAGCTGGGACTACAGGTGCCCGCCACAAGGCCCGCCTACTTTTTGGTTGCAGCCGTCATTGTTGTTTGGCGGGTCCAGGCTGGGGATTCGAACCCGCCACCTTAGGTGTATGTGGCTGGTGCCTTAGCTGGTTGAGCTATAGGCGCCGAGCCCAATGTCCAGTTTTGACTCTTTCCTAAGAAAAGCATAGGTTTGGGTGATGCACAGAGAGAAAGTAGCACTGAAAGGTTCCTGAAGGGAAAGGAGGTCCCCAGACCAAGAGCTTAGGGAGTACCTGAGATTGGGGGATGGGAGGCTCACTAATTGATCTGGGACCCATCCAATTCCATTAGATCTTGGACCCTCCACCAAAACCTCACTGAACGTATGAGCCAACTAATGGTCCAAGGCCGCACAGCCAGGCTGTTGGCCGGCTCTAAGCCACGCATGTGCTCTTTTACCATGAATGTCCACTTTTCCTACCCTTCCATGTCCACGTCTTATCTTTAGTTACCTGCAAAACAGAGAAGCTGTGCTGGTACCACTTGGTTCCTTGGCAGAAACAATATGACTAATAGGAGTTAAAGTTTATTGGGTGTTCACTCTGTGCCAGGCACTATATGGGGGGGTTGCAAACTCATGCCTGGAGTGTTCACTGAGAACTTGCCCTTGCAAGGAGGGACTGTGGTGACTGGAGGGTTGAGGCACTGGCTAGATGAGGGACAATAACTGCTTACCAGCGTGATAGCCTGGCCAGTAATGCCACATATTTAGATTTTTATTTTCAGCTTCTCCCCATTTTCTTTTCTTTTCTTTCTTTCTTTTTTTTTTTTGTAGAGACAGAGTCTCACTATATTGCCCTCAGTAGAGTGTTGTGGCATCACAGCTCACAGCAACCTCCAGCTCTTGGGCTGAAGCGATTCTCTTGCCTCAGCCTCCCGAGTAGCTGGGACTACAGGAGCCCACCACAATGCCCGGCTATTTTTTGTTGCAGTTTGGCTAGGGCTGGGTTTGAACCTGCCACCCTCGGTATATGGGGCCAGTGCCCTACCCACTGGGTCACAGGCGGCTCCCTCTTTTTTTTTTTTTTTTTGAGACAGAGGCACACTGTGTTGCCCTCGGTAGAGTGCCATGGCCTCATAGCTCACAGCAACCTCAAACTCTTAGACAAAGCGATTATCTTGCCTCAGCCTCCCAAGTAGCTGGGACTACAGGTACCCACTGCAATGCCCAGCTATTTTGTTGTTGTTGCAGTTGTCATTGTTGTTTAGCAGGCCTGGGCTGGGTTTGAACCCGCCAGCCTTGGTGATTATGGCTGGCGCCCTACCCACTGAGCTACAGGCGCTGCCTGGCTATTTTGTTGTTGTTGTTGTTGTCATTGTTGTTTAGCAGGACTAGGCTGGGTTTGAACCATCCCTAGCGTATGTGGCTGGTGCCTAGCCACTGGGCTACCAGCACCAAGCCCCCATTTTCTTTTCTTTGAGACAGTTTCATTCTGTGGCCCAGGCTTGAGTGCCATGGCCTCAGCCTAATTCACAGCAATCTCAAACTTCTGGGCTTAAGCAATCCCCCTGCTTTAGCCTCTTGAGTAGCTGGTGAGTACCACCATGCCTGGCTAATTATTTTTATTTTTAGTAGAGATAGGTCCTCTCTCTTGCTCAGGCTGGGAATTTCCCCAAATCTTAAAATGAATTCATAGTTTTAGAAAGTATTCTGTTGACAGCCAGGCACTGTGGCTCACTCCTAGCACTTTGTGAAGCGGAGACAAGTGGATTGCTTGAGCTCAGGAGTTCAAGACCAGCTTAAGCAAGAGTAAGACCCAATAAATACTAAAAATAGAAAAATTAGCCAGGTGTTGTGGTGGGTGTGTGTAGCCTCAGCTAATTGGGAAGCTGAGGTGAGAGGATCACGATCACTTCAGCCCAAGAGGTTTTTTTGTTATTTTTGTTTTTTGTCGAGACAGAGTTCTACCCTATGCCCTGAGCAGAGTGCAGTGGCGTTGTAGCTCACTGCAATCTCAGACTCAGGCTGTGGGCATCCTGCTGCCTCAGCTTCTGATGCCACTGGAATTACAGGTGCTTGCCACGGCGCCCTGCTGGGTTTTTCCATTTTTTTCATGAGTCAGGTCTCACTCTCGCTCAGACAAGCCTCAAACTCCTGAGCTCAAGCAATCTTGCTGCCTCACACTCCCACAGTGCTGGGATTACAGGCATGAGCCACTGTGCCTGGCCAAGAGTTTTTTTTTTTTTTTTTTAATTTATTTTTTATTTTATTTTTTTGAGACAGAGCTTCAAGCTGTCACTTTGGGTAGAGTGCTGTGGCACCACAGCTCACAGCAACCTCCAACTCCTGGGCTTAAGCGATTCTCTTGTCTCAGCCTCCCAAGTAGCTGGGATTATAGGTACCCACCACAAGGCCCAGCTATTTTTTGGTTGTAGTTGTCGTTGTTTGGCAGGCCCGGGATAGATTCGAACCTGCCAGCTCTGGTGTATGTGGCTGGTGCCTTAGCCCCTTGAGCTACAGGCACCAACCCTCAGCCCAAGAGTTTAAGGTTGCTGTGAGTTATGAAGTTATGGCACTCTACCCATGGTGACAAAGTGAGATTCTGTCTCAAAAAAAAAATAGGGGCGGCATCTGTGGCTCAAAGGAGTAGGGTGCCAGCGCCATATGCTGGAGGTGGTGGGTTCAAACCGAGCCCTGGCCAGAAACTGCAAAAAAATAAAATAAAATAAAATAAAAACAAATTAATTAATTAATTAAAAAATAAAATAAATAAAAAATACTCTGTTGACAAGTTAAATCATATCTGGGGGCCAGTATGCAAACTTTGCTTATCTTATTTTCTTAAACCTGACACCCACGTAGTAAAGACACTATTATCCCTGTTCTACAGAGGAGGTGAGCAAAGCTCTTAAGAGCAAGATCATACAGCAAGGGGCTGCAGAATTGGAGTTTCCCTCACTTCAAAGACTTGCCCCTATATAAGATTGCCTCTCCAGTGGGTAAAGGGTCAGTTCAGACACAGCAGAATTGGCACAGTGACAGAACATCTCCAGGGACAGTAAACTGTCAGTGTAGCATCAAGGGATTATTCAAGAGGAATGAGGAGTTGCAGATGCAAAACTCCCCACCTCCCTCTGCCAGAATTCAACAATGGATGTCTCTGTGCCTCTTAATAAAATTAAGTCATTATAGAATCATTTCTCCTAATTATGCATTCCTTATAATGATGGGATATTCATGTTTGGAGATTTTTTTTTAAGCTAAGAATGTATGTTTAGGGGAGGTGCCATATGTGGAATAAATAGGTTTAAATTATTTGTGTCACTTGTCAAGCTTCTTAACAAGCATATTGTGCAGAGATATAGAAATGGTTTTTAATTCTCCCACTGGACTGTGAGCTCCAGGTGTCACAGATGTGTCTATCTTACTTATAGTTGTCTCCCCAGCACCTACCACAACATTTGACACATAGTTGGTGCTTGATAAATACCTGCGGATTGAATGAGTGAGGCTCAGAGGAAATGAATTGAGTTGTCCAGGGTTACACACACACCAAGATTTCCATTTACATGCATCCGATTTGGAAGCTGATGCTGTCAGCTCTGTATCACCCTACCTCTCGGAAAGAGCCAAGGGAAAAGTATCTCCAGGCAGAGGATCATGGAGCCCGGAGCTTCCATCCCCTAGATTCCTCTAGAGAAGCAGTTCTCAGCTGTGAGTCGCAACCACTTTGGGGGTCGAATGACCCTTTCACAGGGGTCACCTATCAGATTTTACATTACGATTCATACAGTAGCAAAATTACAGTTATGAAGTAGCAACGAAAATAATTTTATGGTTGGGGGTCACCACAACATGAGGAACTGTATTAAAGGGTCGTGGCATTGGGAAGGTTGAGAACCACTGCTCTAGAGTGAGGGGGTTTGCCGAGAATAGTGGCTCATGCCTGTAATCCTAGCACTTTGGAAGTTGAGGAGGGTGGATTGCTTGAGCTTAGGAGTTTTTGTTTGTTTGTTTTGAGACAGAGCCTCAAGCTATCCCCCTGGGTAGAGTGCTATGGCATCACAGCTCACAGCAACCTCCAACTCCTAGGCTGAAGCGAGTCTCCTGCCTCTGCCTCCCAAGTAGCTGGGACCACAGCCGCCCGCCACAATTCCCGGCTTTTTTTTTTGGTTGCCATCATTGTTTGGCAGGCCCAGGCTGGATTTGAACCTGCCACCTTAGGTGTACATGGCTGGCGCCTTAGCCACTTGACCCACAGGCGCCGAGCTGAGCTTAGGAGTTTGAGACCAGCCTGAGCAAGAGTGAGACCTCTGCCTCTACTTAACCTAGCTGGGCATGTAGTGAGTGCCTGTAATCCCAGCTACTTGGGAGGCTGAGGCAAGAGAATCGCTTGAGCCCAAGGGTTTGAGGTTGCTGTGAGCTACGATGCCAGGCCACTCTATCAAGGGCGACAAAGTGAAACTACTCTGTCTCAAAAAAAAAAAAAAAAAAAATAGAGTGAGGGGTTGGTGAAGGTCCTTTTTGTTTTTTTGGATTTTCTTGAGACAGAGTCTCACTCATCCTAGGTAGGATGCCATGGCATTGTGATAATTCAGAGCAACTCACAGCAACCCCAAACTCTTGGGCTCAATAGATCTTCTTGGCTCAGCCACCTGAGTAACTGAGACTATAGGTGTGCACCACCATGCCTGGCTAGTTTTTCCTATCTTTAGTAAAGATGGGGTCTTGTTCTTGCTCAGGCTGTTTTGGAACTCCTGAGCTCAAGCAATCCATGCATCTCTGCCTCCCAGAATGCTAAGAATAAAGGCGTGATCCATGGGGGTAAACACCTGCTAAGCCACTACCCACTGTAGCACCTTTTGGAAACCACATATTATCATTTCAACAGCCCTGAGCTTGGCTCTTGGATTCCTCGCAGAGGGTGACAAATATGAAAAGCAGCCCCTTGGTTTTGCAGTGGAATAGGCCAAGTTCCCACCCCAATTCTGCTGTGTGACCTTGAGCTGTGAGTGCCCCTCTCTGAGCCTCCTCCTTCCTTCTAGCTTCATTTACAGGATAATGAGGTTGAAAGGAGTTCATCAATGGAAGTGGCTGCCCAGTGATAGCGGATTTTTTGGAAGCCTATCAGCAGGAAGAGGACTGTTGACATTGAGAACAGTCTTATCAGGATTTGCCAGGCACAGGGCCAAAGGGGCC
This sequence comes from Galago senegalensis, assembly GCA_963575145.1. Lineage (NCBI taxonomy): Eukaryota > Metazoa > Chordata > Mammalia > Primates > Galagidae > Galago > Galago senegalensis. Next base: position 705 of record CAUYTI010145785.1, on the reverse strand, counting down.
TCATCTATCAGGCCTTTTCTGCTTTCAAGTAGGTATTAATAGATACAAAAGGCCCTTATCTTTTCCTTGGCTTCATGCTGGCAATTCTGGTCTTCAAATGAGGGACATGGAGAACTGGAAGAAGGGCACCTACTTCTTTGTGTGTGTGTGTGTGTGTGTGTGTGTGTTTATTGAATGGTAACTATGTACATTAATGCAATTCTGGGGTACAGTGTGGGGTTTTCACACACAATCCGAAACACTTCCATCAAACTGGTTAATATAGCCTTCGTGTCATTTTCTTAGTTATTATTTTAAAACGTTCACATTCTGCTCTTAGAAAGATTAACTTATACCCTTGTAAGATAGACCTCAGAAGTGATCCCTCGGGTGGTGCCTGTGGCTCAAAGGAGTAGGGTGCTGGCCCCATATGCCAGAATTGGTGGGTTCAAACCCAGCCCTGGCCAAAAAGTGCAATAACAACAAAAAAAAGAAGTGATCCCTCCAATCCTCCTCCCTCCATCCATTTCCCCCTCCCTTCTCCCTCCCCCCTTCCCGTATTCTTAGGCTGTTATTAGCTTATAGCTTACATATAAAAGGTATAAATTAGTTTCATAATAGGGGTGTGTACATTGGATACTTTTTCTTCCATTCTTGTGATACTTTGCTAAGAAGAACATTTTCCAGCTCCATCCATGTGAACATGAAGGATGTAAAGTCTCCATC
>CAUYTI010145784.1:0-10210 GCA_963575145.1 Galago senegalensis | reverse complement strand
TTGAATCCAGCCCGGGCCTGTCAAACAACAATAATGGCTGCAACCAAAAAATAGCTAGGCGGTGTGGCAGGTGCCTCTGGTCCCAGCTACTTGGGAGGCTGAGGCAGGAGACTCGCTTGAGCCCAGGAGTTGGAGGTTGCTGTGAGCAGTGAAGCCATGGCACTCTACCCAGGGGGACAGCTTGAGGCTCTGTCTCAAAAAAAAGAGACCTCTCTCTGCTTTAATCTGGATACATTTTAAGAGAGCAGATTTTATGACTAATAATTATCACTGCCTTTTATCGACAGTATGTGTTCAGGTGCCAGAATAAAAAATAAGTTACATTACCTTCTCAGAAATATGAAATTTATATAATCTGCTACTTATTTTGACCTTCCTAATGAAATAAGAATATTGGGTGGGGGAGTAAAGATGTTTATTTTATTCCTATCTATCAGATAACTGGCAAGAAGGGTCTAGGCTGCCTTGGCATCTAAAGCCTCAGTACAGTAAGTTCTTAACATCATCAATAGGTTCTTGGAAACTATGACTTTAACCAAAACGATATAGAAGGAAATCAATTTTACCATAGGCTAATTGATATAAAAATTAAATTCCCGTGGTGTATTTTGGTCACAAAACATCACTGAACTTCTAAATAAAGACCAAAATACTGGGTAATATTGAATATCAACACAAATGTTAGTTATGCATATATTTAAGAAAGGTTAGTAAAAGATAATTATTTAATAAGTTATTTTAGTTTTGAGTAGATAGTGGCTAGAGCCTGTCCCGGCAGCTCAGGGTACCAAGTGAGAACCAACCCTGGACAAGACATACTACATTACAAGGCACAATCATCCATACACTCACTCCTACTGGTGCCATGTAGACACACCAGTGAACCTAAGGTACATTTTATTGGGATGTGGGAGAAAATTGGAATACCCATAGGAAACTCATATGGACATGCAAACTCTACACAGGCAATGATGCTGGTAAAGAATTGAATCCCCCCATATATGATAATGAAATGATATTGAGTGATGTTATTTGAGGACCCAATGTACAGTATTATAAATGGGCTTTTTAAAGTTCCTGTGTAATAATTCAGGCTTGATAGTGTGCCTTTTGCCTTTATCGGCAGCTGTTTGTCTTTTCAGGCCTTTGTTAGGGCTTCAGTGGAAATGTGGTAATGACAGATTGTGAAAAGCTCTGACTTCTCTGTTTTAGTTTATTAATTTAGCTGAACTTTTCCCTAAATACTTTATATGCAGAATATAAAAGATAGCTCGTGAATGCTTAATTACAAGGTTACATTTTAAGATAGATGCTCCCATACGGCTATGTCTTACATATCTAATAGTTTGTAATTGTCTCAGAACCCTGAAAAGAATATGAACCCATAATTTATTGTTCCACTCTTACAAAATCTACAACTTGATAGAAAAGTCTTCCTTTACTAATTGAATTAAGTGTGAATGACAACAGTAGTATATCAGATATACTCAAGATCGTATTTGGTTATTTAATAGCTCTCTAGTGGGAGTAAAAAAACATTTTATATATACATAAAGAATTATATACCTATGTACATGATTATGTTATTTTAAGAAATAACTATATGCTTTGTGAAATGCTAAGATAAATGATATATTGTTATATATAATAATCAGCCTTGGATTGGAAATCTGATATCTTTGGGCAAGTTACTTTTTCTATACATTATTCTTTTCTTTTATAAAAATAGGAAAGTTGCCATATCTCTAGTCTTAATATTTTATGATTATCTAATTTTATATAGTTCAAGGCAGTTTCATAGATCAAGAAGTAAATTAACTAAGATACTTTAATTTGGAGGTGATTGAAAAAATAAAACAGATGTTACCATGAAGTTGGAAAAAAAGAGAAGAACCAGCAATAATGTTAGTAATACTTTGTAGAAAAACAACAAATTTATACTAGGGACAACAGATGATGAGGATCATCCCTGGATTGTCTTTAGTTGTCCTTTTAATGTTCCTTTCTACTGTTCTCTCCTTTTTATCCCTCTATATTCCAATCCCAGTGCTCACTAAAGCTCTCTCTGACATCTGTCTTTTCCCAAGTCATGAACTCATATCCCCTTACTCTTGCCTTCATGCTGCATAAAAGTTTTCTGGTTTCATTTTCAAGTTCTAAACTAACATAAGTTATGTTGATAGTACAAAACAGCTTTAAAAGGGTACAATTCAGTGGCTTTTAGTACACTTGTAGAGTTTTACAACTGTCATTTCAATCTAGTTTGGGAACATTTTCATCTCCCCAAAAAGAAACTCAGTACCCATCAACTATAATGATTTGCTCGTATTTAGCATGGATCTGTAACCACATATTTGCACAATCATCAATCTTTGGAAGACCATTTAATAACTCAAAAGAGTGACTCTAGTGATGGAGGTTTAGAAACACTGTGTTAGGCTATAGGAAACAGGTTATTCTGGTGCTTCCCTTGCTGTGCTTCTTTACCATGATATTTAGGGCTGGGCCTAGAGATGGAATGAATGGGTTTCCCCATTTATGACTTTAAAAGATTAGTACCCAGAGTTTAAGGGTTAGCGTTATCTTGTTTTTGAGAATTCTGTAGCTAGTCAGCATAGTAATAATCACATAAGTGAGGTGGTAAGAACACATGTTCTAGATTTAATATGGTAAGCAGTAGTGACTGAATGCTTCTCCTTGTTGTGAATAGTAAATCAATAACCACCTATAAAAGTATCTTGTGGGATAAGATGAAGATGGATCATGCTGTGATCCCAACACATTAAAGTTAGGTAAAACAAACAAACAAACAAAAAAGGGTTTTAGGTTGTATAAACCTCTTCCATGGAGAGGACGCTGTATAGTAAACAGATTCTCACATTTTTAACAGATTGTCTAGGAGAAAACACTAGGATTCACGAGGAAGGCGACAGGAAGCATCAAAAGGGGTTGTGGTCCTACTATAGGGAGGTGCTTTGAGATCACAATGACAGAAGGGGCATCCATGCAAAATCCCACAAGCATTTGAATCTAGAGCAGCTTGAGCCAGGCACCATTCTGAGAGCCTAAAGAGAATGTGGAGAGATACCAGGGAACTGCAGACATACCTGTAGGCTTTCCATAGCTCTGAGGAGGAGGGATGGAAGAACCCAGGCACTCTCACATACCCCTGGGAAGATTCCCTCCCTACAGCCTGGCTGAGGCTGAAATGAGAGTGGACAGTGTTTTCAGTTTCTCGTCTATACCGCCTGCCTTTCTGATTGCAGGCCCAAGGCCCCATTTCAAAAGTTTGACATTGGAGTATATCTAAGGTGACCAGATTTTAACATTGGTAAACTGGGATACCATTGACCAGGAGGTGGAGGGGTGGGGAGGGAAAGGTGGGTGGGTTCTTAATTAAAAATCTGGTCTATATGGAGCAACAAAAATTTTCATAGAACGCAAAAATAGTATTGTAATATTTCTTTTAATTTCAATATAAGTACAATTTACAAATATACATTAAAAATTATGTATAGTATTATTTTATTCTTTAGTATATTTCTCATTTGATGAATTTTAATAGATTGCTATTGTTGTTTAAAAGGTCATAACATTTTTCATAAGAATTTGTTAAATTATATTTCACACATAAAATGGTTTTCAAAGTCTCAACACTTAATTGTGATTTTTCTGACGTCCATACTTTATTTACCATAGAAAAAACGCATTCAGTCACAGCATTAGTTCCTGGTAAGGACAGTGCGTATCCACAATCGTTAGTGCATTATTGTATGGAACATGGTTTGTTTCAAAATGATGAAATATTTCTAACCATTTGTTCTCTATTGTGATTTTTGCTGATGCCCAAGATTTAACTTTTTCCTTATCGATATATATTTTTAATAATGATACCTCATAAGTCATAAGTGTCACTTTAAAGGCCGGTGCTAGACTTTTTGCCACCACTATAAAATATAAATAATACATGTACTGTCTGCTAAATTCATGAAATAAATAAATTACTTACCTAAATTATCTGAATAGCTGATTTATTGACATCACTTGTTTAACTAGCACTAGCACGCAGTATGATGTGTATCGTCTAAGAGACAGTTACAAAATGTTTTCGTTGTTGCCAATGCCAAAAATGCCATTGTTCATTAAGTCCAAACAAGGGTGGTCGAATTCTAACAACTGGTCAACAGTGCGAACTTTGATAAGCAGTTCTTAACAATTATTTGTTATTATTAAACCTTAACATTATAAAATTAACAAATAATATAAAACTCATATCCTGGCAAAATAGCCACATGGCAGCTGAAAACTGTATATTCCCTCCCCGTTCTACTGCCATTCCCGAGCTTGTCATGAAAGAGAGGCACTTCGACCAGCAGAGATCTCACAGACCACCAAGGCTTCTATGAAAGGTCTTTATTGGTGGGGGAGGGAGGCTGCAGAGCAGCACCAAGGAGGAGAGAAAGAGAAGAGAAAAGAGGGGAGAAAGAGGAGGAGAGACTGGGGAAGAGGAGAGAGAGTAGAGAAGAGCGAGGAGGAAGTGGAGGAAAAGAGAAGGAAAGGAGCAGACACGGAAGGGAAGGTCTTACTTATATAGGGAAGTCTCAGAATGGTGACGGGCTGGTGGGATAACCAATAAGGAGTTATTGCTCTGGTGGAAAGAGCCATAGGGGCGGGCAGCAGGAAATTGGAACAGGGTGATGAGCTAAGCAGGCCATTTCCTGTGTTAGGGGAGGAGTTGTAACTTTAAGGGCAGGAAGGGGCTTTTGGGGGTGGGGAGGGGCTTTCTGAGACAATTATCTAACATGTATGCATTCTTTCCAAAAACCAGGACTTTTTAAAAAACACTGCAGGGCACAGAACAAATTGTTAAAAATTAGGACTGGCCCGCCAAAAGTGGGACATCTGGTCACCTTAGGTATACCCAATCCTTGGTCTGAGTTTGGGATGATGCACCTGCAACTCCCATCTGGCTGAGGAATGGCAGAGAAACCAGACTTTGCAGCATGCACCTGGGGTGGTGTCCATGCTGCAGCTGGCTGCTGCAGGACCACATCTTGAGCAGAGTGCACCCCCATTGTTTTCTGCCAGCATAGCCTGCCTGAGAAGAACCTTACACTCTCTGGTCACAGGCCCAAGGTGCCATTTTGGGCAGCATACCACCCCATCCCAACCCTCTGGCCTCCTTGGGCAAAGGAGATACAGGGGAACCTAAGCTCTCTTATGTACTCATTGGACAATACCTATTGCTCTGCTGTGGGCTGCAGTGAGAACCAAATGCATGTGGATAGCACTCCTTTGAGTATCTTACCCACATTATTTGACTAGAGGGGGCTCCACATTCTCTGGTCCCTGGTACTCGTTTGAGAGTTCAAAGCTGGGTCCCATTCCACCCTTGGGCTGAGTTCAAAATGATGTGGTTGCAGCCACCCTTAGGGCCAGAAAGGGATAGGGGAGACCAGGTTCTCCGAAGCACACTTTGGACAATACCTACCAGCCTATTACATGCAGCTGTAAGAACAGGGATTACCATGTCCACTCCATTGCAACTACCAGTAACACCACCAAAGACTATTGGGGTCTTAGGGGGTTGCTCCAGTACGACTTCTACTACCTCCCACATTAACTGCTCAAGCCTGGGAACCTACCTACATATCTGGCCCTCCACTCCAACTGCTAGCTTCTGAGCAAGTCATCCAGGGGCCCAAGAATTGGCCCTGAGGATACACTAGCAATGCTGCCAGGATAAGCTGCTCTGGGGCCTAAAATTAGGCATACTGAGCCTGCAGCTTCCACTGCTGGGGCCTAATCACTGGCTCAGCTGGTATCCAAGTCCCCAGCAAAACTTTATCACAGCCTTAATAACTGTTCCCTAAATCACCAAGGAAATTTAAGTACCACTGACCCTTCTACTGTCTAAGAAATTATGTCACACTACTGCAGACGCTCAAAATCAAAGCCATATACAAATTTTTAGAAAAAAATTATCCCCTTCAAAAGCAATTGCAAAAAATTAAAACAAATGACTACTGTGTGACATGCACAGATATCAATGAAAAGAAACCGGAATCATGAAAAGCACGGAAATATGATACCACCAAATGACCATAACAGTGTCCAGCAATGGATCCCAGTCCAAAATAATTCCTCAAAATGACAGTTTAGGAATTCCAAATATTGATTCTACAGAAGCTCAGTTAGATACAAGAGAAATACTCCGAAATCAAGGAAATGAGAAGGTAAATTCAGGGTGTGAATGAGAAACTTACAAAGAAGACAGATATTATTAAAAAATCTGCCAAATTCTGGAGCTAAAAAATTCATTGAAGGAAATATAAGACATGTTAGAAACCTTGCACAGTAGACCAAGCAGAAGAAACAATCTCAGAATATGAATACAGGTCTATTGAAATAATCCAGTGAGACAAAAATAAGGAATTTAAAAAAATGAGTAAAGCCTTTAAGAGATGAACTATATTAAAGCAACCAAATCCATGAATTACCAGCATTTCTGAGGAGAAAAAGACAATAAAACATTTAGAAACCCTGTTTAGGAAATAATCATTGAAAACTTCCCAGGATTACCAAGGGATAAAAATATTCAGTCATTTTTGTTTACAGTTGAAACTCTGGGAATTCAAAATTAACACTCTTGCCTGTGAGCTGCTTACAGACACCAGAAAAAGCTTCAACCTTGTGTTCCGTGTTGTTCCCCTGGGCCTTGTCCAAGTGCACCTTTATGAGCTGGCTGCAGTCCAATTTCATGTGGATTCTCTTGCCCACAGTTTCACTTTGGAGGACCAAGTCCCTCAAGGATTGCATCAGCTCCTGGGACGATTTTGCTTATTTTTTGGTATGGCTTTTTCCAGTTGGCTTAGGTAGAATTCTCCTCTGGGCATTGAAGACAACACGCTTCCCACTGAGCTTTTTCTCTAATTTGTGTACTCGCCAGACTTGAATTTTCTGGAAAGATTTCAGTTGATGAATGGGAACAAAGATGATGATAGCTTTCTGACCACCACCAACTTCAGTTTCCTTGGCTGCTGTTATATTCAGCGCCAGGAACTGAGCCTTGAGGTCTGAGTTCATCTCCAGCTCCAGCAGGGCTTGGGAAATACCTGACTTGAACTCTTCCGGCTTCTTGCCATTAGGCTTCACGATCTTGGCGCTGGAGCTGAACATGGCCTTCTCCTTGCAGAAAGCTGGCTAAGGAAGTGAGGAGAAAGATATTCAGATACTGGAGGCCCAAACATCTTTAGGCAAGAAGGACTTCATATTATAATCACAATGACCAAAGTTGAAGCAGAAAAGAGAATGTTAAAATTAGCAAGAGAAAAGTCTATATTGTCACCAAAAAGGAAAGCCCATCAGACAAACAGATGACCTCTCAGAAGAAACCTTATAGACCTTAAGAGAATAGAATGGCATTTCCAAAGTGTGTGAGGGTGAGGGTAAAAACTCTTCTCAGCCAAGAATTTTATATACTCAAGAATAAGCTTTTTTTTTTTTTTTGAGAGACAGAGCCTCAAGCTGTCCCCCTGGGTAGAGTGCTGTGGCATTACAGCTCACAGCAACCTCCAACTCCTGGGCTCAGGCAAGTCTCTTGCCTCCGCCTCCCAAGTAGCTGGGACCACAGGCGCCCGCCACAATGCCTGGCTATTTTTTGGTTGCAGTCGTCATTGTTGTTTGGCGGGTTGGGCTGGGGATTCGAACCTGCCACCTTAGGTGTACGTGGCTGGCGCCTTAGCTGGTTGAGCTATAGGCGCCGATCCAAGAATAAGCTTTATAAATGAAGAAAAAATAAAGTCTTTACCAAGCACGGACATGCTGAGAAAATTTATCACTGTTAGACTGGCCCTATAGGAAATAATTAAAAGAATCTGAAACATGGAAACAAAAGGTGTCAGTATTCACCATTACAACAATATAAAGTGTACAAGTCTTTTTTTTTTTTTTTTGAGACAGAGCCTCAAGCTATCTCCGTGGGTAGAGTGCTGTGGCATCACAGCTCACAGTAACCTCCAACTCCTGGGCTCAAGCGAGTCTCCTGCCTCAGCCTCCCAAGTAGCTGGGACCACAGGCACCCACCACAGCGCCCGGCTATTTTTTTTTTTTTGGTTGCAGCCATCATTGTTTTGGTGGGCCCTGGTTGGATTTGAACCTGCCACCTTAGGTGTATGTGACTGGCACCGTAGTCACTTGAGCCACAGTCACCAAGCCAAGTGTACAAGTCTTAACAAAACAGTCACACAAAGGAACAAGAGGAAGGAACTAAAGGACAACATGATAGTAAACTGCAAAGACAAAAGGGAAAGAATTTATAGAACAACTAAAAATCAGCTCAAAATATGACAGAAAAAGTCCTGTGTTTGTGTGTGTGTGTGTCTCGTAAGAGACAGAGTCTCACCTTGTTGCCCTCGGTAGAGTGCTGTGGTGTTACAACTCAAAGCAACTTCCAGCTCTTGGGCTTAGGCGATTCTTTTGCCTCAGCCTCCCGAGGAGCTGGGACTACAGACAGCCACCACAACACCCAGCTATTTTTGTTGTTGTTGCAGTTTGGTCAAGGCTGGGTTTGAAACCACAACCCTCGGTATATGGGGCCAGCGCTCTACTCATTGAGCCACAGGTGATGCCCCTCACTTATCAATATTAACCTTGAATGTAAATGGATTTTATGCTGTCCTTAAAAGATCTAGTTTGGTAGGATGGATAAAATATATGATCCAACTATATGCTGCTTACAACCTACCTTACCCATAAAGACACATATGGGTGAAAAAAGATATTTCAAATAGAAATCTCAAGAAATCAAAAGTGGGCAGGCATAGCTATAGCTAGATAAAATAGACCTTAAAACAGTAAAAAAGAATGACAAGGTCATCATATAATGATAAAGGCATCTATTCAGTAAGAGGATATAATGATCCTAAATATACATGCACCTAACTCTCAAGTACCCAGATGTATAAAACAAATATTACTAGAACCAAAGAAAAAGAGCAACACATTAGTAATGGGAGGCTTTAAACTCATAGCACAGGTCAAATTAAGACAGAAAATTTAAAAAAACTTTAGATTGGACTTACAAAATATTTTCAAAATGGTTTTAACCTATTTCTCAGTTTATTAAAAAATACATAGCTATATCTCTTAATTCATTTTTAAATTAAACAGTGCGTAATTTTAAAATAAAGAGGAGATATACTTAAGTATTGGCATTTGGTAGTTGTGATACATATTGTACTTTAAAGTAAATTCTGTAGTATTCAGAATTGAGATTTTTAGCCTACTATGTTTCAGTTATTTGACCATGTTGGTCAAATAGTGGGGAGGGAAGGATGTGGAAGGCAGTAGTGGAATCTAGAATGATGCTACTATATAATGTGTAATGTAAGCATCCCCATCCCTACTGGAGAAATTGCATCTTGTTCTCAGGTGGAGGAGAAGATATTTGGTGAGATATCTAAGTAGCCATATTTGATATCCTGTTAAGAATTCATTGCCCTGAAGGGGATCTCTCCTTCTCTTGTTAATAATTATTGATCTTTAGGTAATGAGGTGTTTCGGTCCAGAACTCCTGAAAGTCAGTTAAGGGCCTTTGAGAATAGAGGAGGGTGATGAATACATCAGGCTTGGCCACCCTCTAGTGGCTGCTATGGCCATATTGCAACTTCACCTGATCCTCTTTTCATGTACACCAGGAGGGATAATGGCTGAGGGACTCATTTATATAGAGTTCTTTTCTGTTTTATAGAGTAAGCTATCTGGAATAATAAATATGGATGAATAACTTCAGTGAGGAGTTACCTTAAATATCAACATACCCATAATCTGAGTAGTTTGATTATGAATGACTTTATTTTCATAATTATACATTTCTGTATTTTTGGCATTTTATTTTTTAAAAACTGTTTGGTTTTTTGTTTTTAAGCCACTGAAATAAAAAGGGAAACTCAAAAGCAATAAAGCTCCACTTACTGATCACCTTTATATGGCAGACACTGTTACATACCTCATCTTTAGTTCTTTTTTTTTTTTTTTTTTTTTTGAGACAGAGCCTCAAGCTGTCCCCCCTGGGTAGAGTGCCATGGCATTACAGCTCACAGCAACCTCCAACTCCTGGGCTCAAGCGAGTCTCCTGCCTCCGCCTCCCAAGCAGCTGGGACCACAGGCTCCCGCCACAACGCCCGGCTATTTTTTATTTTGGTTGCAG
>CAUYTI010145783.1:0-32701 GCA_963575145.1 Galago senegalensis | reverse complement strand
TCAAGCTGTCCCCCTGGGTAGAGTGCCGTGGCATTACAGCTCACAGCAACCTCCAACTCCTGGGCTCAAGCGAGTCTCTTGCCTCCACCTCCCAAGTAGCTGGGACCACAGGTGCCCGCCACAACGCCTGGCTATTTTTTGCTTGCAGCCGTCATTGTTGTTTGGTGGGTCCGGGCTGGGGATTTGAACCCGCCACCTTAGGTGTACGTGGCTGGCGCCTTAGCCGGTTGAGCTATAGGCGCTGAGCCGCTTATATGTAATGTTAAATAAGACAGATCACATTCTGGAATCCAAAAAATAATTGAACAAATTTAAAATAACATAAATAATAGAAAGCATCTCCTCAGGACACCATGTAATTAGAATCAATAAAGGAAAGATAGCTGGAAAATTCCAAAATATTTGGTGATGAAGCAACACACAACACATGAATCAAAGAAGTCTTAAGAGAATTTAAATATATTTTAAAGGAACAAATATGTAATTACAACTTATCATAATCTGAATTCTAATTCTTTTGAGACTTCAAATACGTTCTGAACTAAACAGACTGAAAATACAATTTACCAAAAACTGTCTGATGCAGTGAAAGGGGAGTTTGGAAAATAAATTAAAGCATTGAATTCATACATACAAAAGAAAAAATCTAAAACTAATCATCTCAACTTTCAATTTGGGAAGATAGAAAAAGAAAAGCAATATAAACCTGAATCAAACAGAAAAAAACATTAGAGCAGAAATCAATGGAATTTAAGACCAGGAAAGTAATAGACTATATCAACAAAATAGAAAGACGGCTCTCTGAAAAGATCAATACAATTGATAAACCTCTAACTAGGCTAACCAAAAAAAGAGAAAATATATAAATTACTAATGTCAGAGATTAAACAGGGGCCATGGTTACTAAGCCAATGAGCATTAAAAGGATAATAGAGGAAGGAACAATTCTATTCTTTTAACTAAAAGAACCAATTCCTTGAAAGACATAATCTGGTAATACCCACACAAGGGGAATAGATAATTCAAAAAAACTGTATCTGCTAAAAATTGAATCAGTAATTAATAACCTCCCCAAACAGAAAGTATTGTACTGACAAAATTTCAGTGGTAAATTCTATAAAATATTTAAAGGAAAAATCATACCAGTTTTACATAAGCTCTCCCAGAGAACAGAAGCAAAAGTAGTACTTCTAGCTTATTCTCTCTTTTTTCCTATTTTGCTTGTTTCTCAGGTAATTCCAGTCTTATTCTATGAGGCCAGAATTATCCTAACACTAAAGTCAAATAATGATATTAAAGGCAAGAAGGCCAATATTTTTTGTAAATATAGATGCAAAAAATACAACTCAAAATGTTAGCAAATCTAATTCAACAAGAATAAAAGAAATTATAACCATAACCAAATAGGGTCTATTCCAGGTAGGCAAGCAAGGGTCCTATCTGAAATTGATTTTCAAAGATTCATAATTTGAACATTAGTAAATGTAATCCACACCACCAATAGGCTAAAAGAGTCATATGATCATATCAATAGATACAGAGAAACAGTTTGATTAAATATAACACTTATTCATGAAAAAACAAAACGAAATAAAAACTACTGGCAAACTAGGAATAAAGGGGAACCTCCTCAATTTGATAAGGAATATCTATAAAAAGCCCTCAGCTGATATACTTAGTGATGAGAAGCTGTATGCTTTCCTCCTAATGAAGAACAAAGCAAGAACATCCCGACTCTCCCCTCCTATTCAACACTGTATGGAATTTCTCCTAATGCAATAAGACAAGAAAGGGAAATAAAAGGTATGCAGATTAAAAAAAGGAAGAAATAAAACTGTCTTTGGAAATCACAATAACATCTATGTGGAAAATCCCAAAGCATCTACAAAAAACAAAACAACAACAAAAATCCCTCCTGGAACTAAAAAGTGATAAAACAGGGTCACAAAGAGAAAGTTAACATACAGAGAGAGGTCAATTGCTTGTCTGTGTACTAGCAGCAAGCAATTAGAATTTGAAGTTAAAAATACAACATCACTTAACATTAGTGTCCCCTACAATTAAATGTTTAGTTATGTATATGACAAAGTATACATACCATTATCTATGGGATAGAAACTACTAAACTCTAATGAAAAATGTTAAAAACCTAAATAAATGGAAAGATAGTCTATGTTCATGGGAAGGAAGACTCATTATCATTAAGATTCAGTTCTTCCCAACTCGATTTAATGATATTCCAACCAAAGTTCTAGCAGGTTATTTTGGGGATATGCACAAACCAGTTCTAAAATTTCTGTGATAGGGAGAAACCCCCCAAATGACCACTATAATACTGAACAAGAAAAGTGGTGTTGGAGGACTGACCCTACCGGACTCCAGGCATCTGATGAAGCTACAGCAATCCAAACAAGGAGATGTTGGCCAAACAATAGACAGACTGATAAGGAAAGAAAACAGAACAGGAGCAGAGCACACAAGAGACCCATAAATATAGCCAATTGATTTTTGACAACAGAGAAAAGGCAATTCGATGGAAAAAGAAAAGTACTGTTAACAAAAGGTGCAAGAATAATTAATTGAACATCCTTATGCAAAAAGAAAAAAGAATCTGGACACTGATCTTATATCTTTCACAAAAATTAATTCAAAATGGATCCTGGAGCTAAATGTAAAATGCAAAACCATAAAACATCTAAAGGCAGCACAGGAGAAAATCTAAGTCACCTTGAACTTAGTGATGAGATGTTAATACATTAAAGCACAATCCACGACACCTCAGAATTTAACGGAATTTAAAACTGCTGCTCTGTTAAAGGCACTCTTGAGAGAATGAAAAGACAAATCATTTAACTGGAAAAAATACTTATGGAACACATAGCTCATAAAGGATTTGTATCCAAAATACATAAAGACTTTTAAATTCATAGGAAAACAAACATTAAAAAATGGGCGAAAGAGATGAACAGTTACCTCAGCAAAAGTGTCAAATAAGCAAATAAAAAGATACTGGACACCATATCAGGCATCCTCAAACTATGGCCTGCCGGCCACATGCAGCCCACCTAGGACATTTATCTGGCCCGCTGGGTGTTTTGCCCCTGCTGCCTGTCCCACTTAGCAGCCGACTCATCCCGGGGTCCGCAATCCAGCCCTCCAATGATCTGAGGGACAGTGAACTGGCCCCTGTTTAAAAAGTTTGAGGGCCCCTGCATGGGTCATTAGGGAATTGCAAATTGAAACAACAGTGGTATCCACCTGCATAGCTAATGGAATGGCTAAATTCCAAAAGGCTGATAATGCCAAATGCTGACAAGAACATGGGACAATGGGAACTGTCATTCACTGCTGCAAGGAATGTTAAATGGTACAAAATGGCCCAGCCACCTTGCAAGAAAATTTAACTCCTAGGTATTTGTCCCAATAAGGGTACAACGTAGGAGTGTATCCACACAAAATCTGCACTATCATTTTATAGCAGCTTTATTCATATGCCAAAAACTGGAAGCCACCAAAAGGTCCTTCAAAGGTGAATGGATAAACAAACTATGATATATCCATAAATGAATTATTCAGCAATAAAAAGAAATGAGCTTTCAAGCCACAAAAAGACATAAGCAAATCTTAAATGCATATTTTTAATGACGTGAGCCAGTTTGGAAAGGCTACATGCTGTAATATTTTCAACTATTTGACTTTCCTGAAGAGGCAAAACAGTGGAAAGGTCAGTGGTCTCCAGGAACGTGGGGGATGGAAGGAAAAGGACGGGATTTTTAGGGCAATAAAACTGCTCTGTATGACACGGAAATGATGTATGCATGGCATTAGGCATTTGGCAAAACACATGGAAATGTTTAGCAGAAAGAGTAAGCGTTAATGTAAACTATCCCTTTAATTCATAATAATGTGGCACTACTGGCTCATCAGATGGGAAAAACTGGGGGTGAGGAAAGAAGAAGTGCATGGGACTCTTTGTACTATCTGCTCCACTTTTGCAAACTTTAAATACTTCTAAAATGTAAAGCGGATTAACTAAAAGGCAATAACACAATATCAGGAAATATGAAATTATCGGGAATACATTCAGCAAAACATTTCCGAAATGCATACACCGAAAACTACAAACGTTGATGAAATTAAAATCATCGAAGAACCATTTTTAAGATGGTTCTTACATATGGTGAGATAGGTAAGATACTAAGGCAAGTAACACAAGATGTATCGTAAACCTGAATATAAAAGTTAGACCCTTAAAACATCTAGGAGAAATATAGAATACTATCTTTGCTCCTTTGGGTTAGGCAAAGATTTTTTAGAGAAGACATAAAAGACATTAGCTAAATAAGAAGATTTAAATAGGACTTCATCAAAACTAGAAATTTCTGTTAATCAAAAGATGTCATTAGAGAAATAAAGAGAGAATTCATAGACCGAAAAGAAATATTCTCTATACACATATATGGCAAAGGGATTTTGTCTAGACTAAATAAACAAAACCTTAAATTATTAAGAAGAAAAAAATAGAAAATGAGCAAAAGACTAAAATAGAAACTTAATAAAAGAATGTAAGAATGACAAGAAAGAACAGGAAAAGCACTCTATGTAATTGATCATATGGAGAAGGAAATGTCATTTCATGTCCACTGCATTGATTAAAACTCTTAGAAAATGACAATATTACATATCAGCAAAGATAGCAAGCTGAAACTATCCCATTGATGGGAATGTTAACATTAAATAGTTTTAAAAAACTAGAAGATTATCCTATCCTATCCTAATCTATTCTCTAACAGTCTCATTCCTAGGTACTGCCCAAGAAAAATCAAACCACATTTCTGCTAAAAGACTTGTACAACAATGATACAGCAACTTTATTCACAAAACTCTTAAATAACAAATCAATTGTTTGTCAACAGAAGAATGGTTAAACTGGGGTACACTTATACAAGAGAATGATAATCACCAATGAAACAAACAAACCACTGATAAACACAACAATATGATATACAAAATGTAAGCATTGTGATGGTCACCACAACAGTGATTTTCTCTTAACAGGGGACAAGCTATTGCCTAGAAAAAGTTATGATGGAACTGCCTAGTAGAATGAGAACAATCTTTATGTTGATTTGGCTAGTAAATTGATGTACACAATCGCCAACTCATTAAGACTACATTTAAGATCTGTGCAATTAATTGCATATAAATTATTCCTATCTTTTAAAGTGTCTAAGGAGAAAATATTGTAATGGTTACAAGTGAAACAAAATTATGATGAAATAGATGCTACAAAAAAAATGAACTTAGTTATCTGAAAGCTTATCACATGGAAATTTGCACTATTTAGGAAAATTGAGGAAAGCCTCCCTGAAATAGTGATGCACGGATCTGAAAGCTGATTAATCAAGGAAGGGACTGGAGAATCATTGCAAGAAGAGGAAGCAGCATTTGTGAAAAGAGTATGGTGATTTTGGAGTAGAGAAAAACCAGGAAAAGGGTAGAGATTAGGATAGAGAGACTGAGAGCCAGACAGTGCAGAGAATTATAGAACAAGTTAGGGAGTATTTTCTTAATAGGCCTTTAAAGTCCTTTTATAGAAACTGTGACACGAATGAGTCTGCCTTTTGAAGAAATCTCTCTGACTATAGTGTGGACAATGAGTAGGAAGGAGGCAGGGTTGATGGGGGTTGACAAGTTAGGAGGCTGTTGAAAAAAGTCATATTGAATTAACCAAGGTTATAGGATGCTGATGGTAGGATCACAGAGAAATGAGAAATGCAGAATAGATGCAAGACTTGATTTTTTTGTTTGCTTTTAAGTGAAGGGAGGAGGAAAGGTGGAGATCATGTTGGGTATTACTCTTTCTGTTCCTGAATTTTCCACTGGATGGATGGGATACTAGTCTTTAAAATAGGAACACTGGGAAAGGATCGGATTTGGATAGAAATGTAGAAGAGAGTGCTGAAAGAAGATTATACATTTCCCTTGGAGCATTGTATTAAAGTTTTGTGTAAGAAGAGTACTCCCGATTTGGGGTATGGAAGTGAATAAAGAGTGAAAGAAGTAACCAGGGGAATATAAAGAGGACAGGTGGAAATTTAGTCAGGGAGTGTCTCAACCTGAGATTCAGCTCTGAAATAGACTCTGCCAACCCACTGGGGAGCTTTTGAATGTTGGGAAAAAATGGCCAGGACCATGCTGAAGCCTTAACTGGAAACTGTCCAGGAATACTCTGATCTTAGCTTGAAAGCTGGGCAGATCCTATATAGGCACAAGTAGCTAAAAGCTGTCAAGTAACCGCTCTCCTTGCAATCAAATTGCAAAGTTTTTCTTGGCCAGAGATCTAAGTATGCACCTTCATAGCTGCCCCAAGTATTTTGTAAAAGTCTAAGAATTCATCATCAGAATGAGAAATGTACTTGAAAATGGACTCTAGGTCTCCTAATTCAGAGTCTTATTCTTCTACTTCCTAATTTCTTTATGTCCTAAGCACATATCTGTGAGCCCATATGGAGATTTGCATCAAAATATATTTGTCTTGGAAAATATTAGATTCTCTCTATCTTGAAACTAATTATCAGAACAGCAATCTTTGGTTACCCAATGGCTAATCATCTCGCCAGTATTGTTAGCATTATCTGCACATTGGCTGGTCGTCTTTCTAATTACAGTTTAAACAAGTATAATTTGGAACCAGTTCTGTGGAACACTCATTTCAGTTTTATGTGCTAATAGGTATTTTTATGCAATTTATTTTTGCTTTGAATTTCATGTTCCCTTATCCAGAGATAGAGATGGTCTTTTCGATCATTATGTTGCAATTTAATCCTTTATCCTTCTGACAATCTTCAAAACATCAATCTATTATGTTTCTCTTACAGTTTCCATTCATAAAGCTGTTTGTTGGTCATAATTGTAGCAAAGATAGAATCAGATGGACCCTAATTTTTAGGCTCCCCCATCTCCTATCTTCTCTTTGCCCTTTTTGTAAATAAACTCTATGTGAGTTTTTAAATATAATTACTTTCATTTTGCTTTTCTAAAATTCATATACACCCCAACAAAGCAATCATTTCTAAAACCCTTTCTTTTATGATAATAAAAAATAGGATTTGGCTATTACAGATGGGCTACAGAAAAGGTAGGCAGAAATAATGGAAGATGAAATCTATGGAAGACAAAGAGCTCCTATAGTTTTATTGCTTTGGGATAAGGAATTTTTCTTATAGCTTTATATAACTATTCTTGAGAGTTTAAAATTGGTGTCCAGTCAAGTCCAACTGTTTTCATATTATCAATAGTATTGGGAATAGAGAAGTCAAAGTGGGTAGGTTAAAGGAAATACCCAACTGAATAGCTTTGGACGCTGTTAAACAAGATCTCAGTCCTCATGTTCACATCCAGGCTGGAATTGTAAGATATAAGAAGTCGTGTGTGCCTATAGGATTTCTTGTCTCATTGTGTTTTGAAAAGGTTCTATCTGCATTGGCCTTGTTTACTTTCTTCCTTGCACAGTAGGAAAAAATGTGCATTTATCGCCCATCAGCAATACAATGATGACCAAAGGAATTATTGATTTGATTAATCCATTTATTCCTTATACTATTAAATTGGTACTTCCCAGGCCTACTCTGGGCCCTATCCATATTCCTGGGTCTGGATCTCTAGTTCTGCATTCTAAAAACCCAATGATCAAATAGTCATTCTTGAGTTTTCTTTTTAGATCATGGTATGGATGGAACTGATTAAAAGTCTTTCAGAAAAATATATTCCCATTATATTGTAAAGTAGAAAATTATCATATTCTATGATCCAGAAATTTCAATTTAAGGAATTGAGCATAAAGAAATTCTTGCAGTATATAACTCAGAGAAGCACTGTCATATGTGCAGCAGGAAACATTTTCAGGAATGCTTGCAATATAGCTTAGTATACCACAGCAAGGATGAGTGAACCACAGCTACATGAACCAACACACTGGATCTGTAGAAACAGAAAAATGAATCTCAGAAGACTACATTCAGAATGATACTATTTTTAATTCCTAAAATAAGCAAAAGTAAATAAAAGTTATTGAGAAAAAAGAAAAAGAAATTAAATGCCAATTTCAAGATAATGGTTAATTTTTAGGGAGAGGCCAAGATAGCAATAAAAGATTAAAAGTTACCCACAGATTTAATGGTATTGGCAATTGCATGCTAAAATCGTGAGGGTTTGTTATTACATTTTATAACTTGCATTAAATATAGACCACTCAGATGATTTCAGTATCTATGATTGCTGTGACTCTAGCCCCAGGCCATGGGTTGGCACTAGTCTGTGACCTATTAGGAATTGGGCTGCACAGCAGGAGGAGAGCAGAGGACAGGGAGTGAGAGAAGCTTCATCTGTATTTACAGCCACTCCCCACCTCACTATCCCTGGTCCATGGAAAATTATCTTCCATGAAATGGTTCTTGGTGTCAAAAAGCTGAGGATCATTGTACTGATGGATCATAAGCTGGAGTTGGAAAAACATTATTCCAGAATTAACCATATTTGATGGCTGTTAGTAAATATTACTTAAGGAATGCATTGTCTAATATATATAAGAAACTGCAAGTTAAATAATCTTGTTTATTTTGGTGCACAATTTTATTGTTAAATGTACATTATGTTAATACGCAATTTATTCAAATAGGGGTTCTGTGTGCAGCTTTCCAAAATTAACTGATAATAGAATAACTTGTGGTACAATACAGAACATGCTTAAGAAATATTTTCCTTGATAGAATACCTGCTCTTTTACTTTCTTTTTATTTCCATAGCCACCAATTCTTATTTTCACTTGTGATTTCCCCAAACACAGTAATAGCAATGATTTGGATGCGTGAGACATAGTGTTACACTTGGACCTAACTGAATACAGTGAACCAGAATAGCTCAACTATCACACATTAAAACTATGAGAAGGGTCAAGAAATTTCCCATTTTCATAAAAAAAAATCTAGTGCTACTCCTAATATCCTCTTGTTGAATCTAATTTACCTGTACTAAAAAGGCAAAAGAATCTCAGAATATTTTATTCAAGTTAGCTATCTATTGAATTTATTGATTTTTATAATAGTTATTTATTTTCTGCCTTTTGTGAATATCTGTAAAGGTTCATTGGTCTTAGTAAAATAGAGTTTGGTCGAAGGACTATTTATGTGGTAATTTATATGGGATAAAGTGCACCAAGTTCCAAACAACTGGCTTACAAATGACTTACAAATGCATTTTGGAGAGACTCATCAATAAACTGGGGTCTGCCTAATCCTCTGGAATTGTAATAGATTAAGACATTACCCATGATTAAACTTCTTTATGGCTTTATGGCCATTTCTCTCTTGAGGGAGAGGAGTGATATAACTCCAGGCTTAGGCAGGGGGCCACACTAGGAAAAGGAGAAATTTCAGAATACTTCTTCAAGGTAAGGATACCCCCAAAAGGTAGGAGGGTACCAAAGACAATTTACTTATTTCTATGTATTATTTGTTCATGGTTTTTCTTCAGTGAGGAAGTAAGTATCCTGGCTCAAATAGACCATGACATTAGTCTCATCTTAATTTCTGCTCTGTAGGTAAGAAAACGTGTTTACCATTTGAATTTTTACAGCAAATCAGTTTAGGGTCAATCACTTACATTTCATAAATAACTGCATATCTTTTCACATAAGCTTTGAATTTAGAACCTTGGCTTTTTGGACAACTGGTATTTGTTTCTTCTAATTCTGTGGTGGACTTGAGCTTGCTTGTGTAGATCAAGGGAGGTTATTGGGTGCATCTTTTCCCAACTCTGTTTGAAATCAGCTACGTTGAGAGTATATACACCAAGCACATTGTCAAATGCTACAAAGTGCTTTTTCATGTGTGTGTGTGTGTGTGTGTGTGTGTGTGTGTGTGTGAGAGAGAGAGAGAGAGAGAGAGAGAGAGAGAGAGAGAGAGAGGGAGAGAGAAAACGAGCTTGGCAGCACACAGATGCCTGGCACAGACTACCTATTTATGCTACCATAATCGTATAAAATTGTACTTGTCTCTTATGGTCCCTGTACTTCACTGTAATAGAAGAAAAAATTCTCCTTTCTCTTTCTGGCCCAGAGAGGCAAACTGAGGCTCCAGCAAAGTTCTGTGCATATGTTTGTAATGGCAGAGAATTATGCGAATAAGCATTCTCTTTATCCGGAACGATTCTGTATACCTACCCACTAGCTCCTCATTGCGTATCTGCCAATTTATTTAATTCCTTTGCAGCTCCCAGTGGGACATGCCTTGTGTTAGTTAATCTCCTCTGTAATCCCTTTGGTTCTGAGTTAGTCTGTGTGGCAGAACTTGGCCAACAGAATGAGATGAAAGAGACATCGTGCTAAGTGTTGGCTAGGTTTTAAGAAGTCTAGACGTTTCTGCTGGTACTTGTGGGAAGATGGGGAAAATGTAAGACACTGCACTGTAAAGGAAACTCAGCTAGTCATGAGGAAAGTGTAAGTAAAGAGAGAGAAAACCACATTCCCTGTCATCTCAGCTGGACCCCCAGCCATGCGGGCAAAGAGGTCATTTTGGATGTTTCAGCCTTAGATACGTAATGTGGAACAGAGAAAAACACCAATCCCTGTCCAGATTGCAGACTTGTAAGCAATCAAATGCTTTTGTCATTTTTAATCTTCAAATTTTTTTGTTTTTTTTTGCAGTTTTTGGCCAGGGCTAGGTCTGAACCTGCCACCTCCGGCATATGGTGCCGGCACCCTACTCTTCTGAGCCACAGGCACTGCCCCCCAAGTTTTGAAGTGGTTTGTTCTTCAGAGATAGAGAACAAAAATACTCAAAGTCTTTAAGAAATAAATATCATTCGTATCTGTCAAATAAAGAAACTGAGGGCTCAAAAGTACTAAGTAGCTTGGCCTAGCTTCTGGAGCAAACAAATGTTAGATTTAGTATAACATTCCAGGGTCTGCGCTCTAACCCTGTCCACTTCCTAGCACATCATTCATTCATCAACACACATTTTCAATGAAAATGTAAACGTTGATCACACACAGTCAGCTTCATGCTGAGGCTATCTTTCTCCACCATGGCTGTCTAGGATGTGTGCAGGAGCTGCCTCAGAGTGGACAGCACTTACTGTGGCACAAAGAGAATTATATTATAGTCCCAGACTAGTTGTATTAGTCAGGACTCTCCAGAAAATAAAACCAATAGCCTGTGTTTGTGTGTATGTACAGAGAGAGTGCTAAAAAAAAGTATATACATTTTAAGAAAGAAAAAAACTATATTAAAATTGTAATACTCCGTATATACTGATAACAAAAGATGAATACAAGTCACACTCAACACAGCTTGTATTTTCAGAAGTCAAACATGACTTGAGTGTTAGAAATTTAGTACATTTTTCCTTTCTTAGAATGTGTATACATTTTTTTTGGCACCCTGCGTGTGTATGCATGTGTGTATGTGTGGAGAGAGAGAGAAAGTTGTTTTAGAGATTTAGCTCACATTATTATGGTGGCTAACAAGTCCAAAATCTGCAGTGTAGGGCTGGGTATGGTAGCTCACACTTGTAGTTCCAGCACTTTGGGAAGCTGAGGTGGGAGGATCGCTTGTAGTCAGGAGTTTGAGACCAGCCTGGGGAATATAGCAAGATCCCGTCTCCACAATCAATCAATCCATAATTAAAGGACAAAATCTACAGAGTGGGTGGAAAGACTAGAGATCCAGGGAAGAACTGAAGTTACAGTTCAGATCCCAAAACTGTCTTGCATTAGGGAGATCAGTCTCTTGTTCTACTCACGCTTTCCACTAATTGATGAGGCCCAGCCGCATTATAAGCAGTCATCTGCTTTACTCAAAGTCCACCAATCCCAACCGAAAAACACCCTCACAGGAGCATCAAGAATAATGTTTGACCAAATATCTGGATACAGGGACCCAAATTGACAAGACCATTTCTCATCATGCAGGTAATTTTCTAGTTATGACACCTGAGTCCAGTCATTTTATTTTTCTGAGCCTCGGTTCTTTCCTTAGTAAGAGGAGCACGTTCCTAGTTTCCTCACAGCTTATCTGCATTCCCAGACGGGGTACAGGGCATAAAGGCACTCTGCACAGTCCAGACACCCCTGCTGACTCTTCACACGAGGGGCACTCAGGACCATGCACGTAGTAGCTGGGCGTGAGGCTATAAGGAACTGTCTCAGGAAAGGAATACCAGTGCATTTTCTTGCTTTGTTTCATGAGTCTGTTTTCCTGGCACAGAGAGAGTGAACACACCAGGAACCCGGCTAAATGCATAGATTGCATTACAATCCCATCTTACCGTGATCTCTTTCCAGAAAGTGGGCTCAACAGCAGTCAGGTTTTCGTTTTTGTTCTGTTTTGTTTTTTTCTTCTCAGAACATCTGTTTAGAGGAAAAGGGAAAAACTCTAACTCATTCAAATTGCTTTCTGATACAAAATGTGTGTGATCACAAATCCCGACCACCTTACTGTGAGGGTGCAGTGGGGGGGGGGCACCTTGCACTCAGCCAGGACCTCCCTGCTGCATCTGGTCAAGGTCCCTCCCCGATCTGGGCCACCACGAGGCCCTTTTGTGCTCCAACAACATCCTCCAGGCACATAGTCTGAGACTTGCCATTCGTGATATTTAATCCATAAAGATTAAAGTTTTTATCTCAGCAAAAATGAAAATCCGCAGAAGCTCTGGAAGGTTGAGGGAGCCCAGAGAAGCTTAATTTAGCACTTCGGGGAATAAGAGTGCATGTGTGTGCGAATGAAGTGATACTCTTGCTTCTGAAAAGGGGGAAAGGGAATCCAAATCAAAAAGAGAACTTTCCATTACGTGAAAATCTCACTTAAAATTGGTCCTTCAGTGAGCCTAGAGACCTAGCTGAGAGTTCTTTGTTCAGCTCCTTGGGAAATCCCGAAGTCAGGCACTGCCGTGGGAACCAGGTATTGCACATTTTCTTTTAATGCGGAGGGGGCGGGCTCAGAGGGGCTGCAGGCGCGTTCATTACTGAGGGAGTACATTTCTCATTGAACAGAACTCCCTCTGGCCTTATAGACTGTGCATCACTGAACCATTCACTAAGTCAGAGAAACACAATGTCACAGCGGAGATTAGCTTCAGTCTCACATTGAGGCCTTCCCTGGGGACTGCATGGGCTCTGTCTGGATCCTTTTGGGACGGAGAGGAAGTCGCTTCAAGACATCCTCAAAATAGTCAGAAAAGGAGTAATAATAACTGAGAGTTTCAAGGATTAGACAGTACATCAATTATCCCAGCTGATTTTTATACCAGTCTTGCAGGAAAAAGGCAAGGATTTTTGCTTAATCCCACTTTCCAAGAGGCTAAGCACCTTGTCCAAGCCATGAAGTGCTGGAGCCAGAATTTAAAAGTCCCAATACCAAATGTGTTGTGCTTTCCCCATTATAGCTTAGGCATAGGACAAAGATTGCAAACGGACATTCAACTGAAAGTGATGGGTGAGCGTTATGGGTCCTAGTCTGGGTAAAAATACAGCCCTCCAGCTCCTCAGACCCCACCACGCAATGCTGTAAGTGACTGCACAGCATACAGGAGAATTCCTTATGGCATTTTCCTAGCTCCAGTAGCAATCACAGAAGCACCATTAAAAAAATAAATGTATCCTATTTCACACATGCACTTCAAGGTTGGCAAATTTTAAGATATGATAATACAAAATGTCGACAGGAATAGAAATAAACATGAATCGTTATATACCACCAGTGGAAGTGTAAAAACTGTTTTGGAGACCAATTTGACAGCATCTAATAGAGTGGAAGATGTATATACCCTATGACCTAACAATTTCATTCCTAAGTGTTTTCTCTAGGAAAACATCCATGGATGTGCTTAACTTGGCATTTTTAGAAGTATTCATTGCAACACTGTTTATAGCGGTTAAAATTGGATTTTAAAACTAAAACAAACCTATGACCATTGACTTACTGATTTACCTATCTGTTCATTTATTTGTGCACACGGGTGTGTACACATGTGTATGTGTGTATACTTCCAGGCATGGTTTCAGGTACTGGTCACCCAGCAGTGAACATGACTAAAAAGTATCTGTCTTCACCCATATTTTGGTGGGAATAAGCAATAAACAAGGAAGCAAAAAAATACATAACTTTGGAAAACAAAAGTGCTGTGATGCAAAATTAAGAAGAGTTGGGATCTAGAAGAAATTTAGGTTGAAGAGGGACCTAGTTGAGATATATCGGTCAGTTCAGAAGTCATCTTTGTATGGACAACATTTAAGCAGATGTTTGGCTCAATTTGGGGAGGGAGAGCATGAATGAAAGCGAATAATTTGAACACACAAGGGTAGTAGGTTTTTAGGGAGTAAAACCTACAGGCACCAAGACCCTGCGGTAGGAACTCATTTGGTGTCGTCTGAAACTCAACTGTGTAGCAAGTAACCAGAGATCCTGGAGGTGTGGAGAGTTACAAAAAGATAGATAGAGAAAGAAATTCAGTTTATTGATGGCTGAAAGGATTTATTCAATTTATTTAATCAGGTGTTTATCTGGGTTCAATAAGCAATACAAGTTTTTTAAAAAGGAAAAATATTACCCAGATTAGGTAATTATGAAAATGAATTTAGGATGTCAATGATAACTGACATTTAATAACTGCTTAAAATGTATTAAGAACTGTGTAAACTTTTTCATATGTCAATTCATTTCCTTATTGTTTCATTTTTTATAATAAATCTGTACTGTGGGTGTTAGTGCTCTTGATTCACAGATGAAGAAATCAAGGCTGAAGGTGTTTAAGAAACCCACCCAGTGTGACCTGCTTACTAGGCAGCAAAGACAGGGTTTGAACCTGGCCCTGCCTTTCTCTTAGCTTTCTGGCCTCTCCATCCTAGGTCTGGGAGGCTGGTGGTGCACCTGCGTCTTCCTTCCTTGATAGGACAGATAGTGATACAGACTGAGGGGTACTCGCCATTTGGACAACATCCCTCATGGCTCCTATTTCTCCGGAGGTTATCTCTAAAGAAATATCCCCTCTCTTAAGCTGATCATCTGCTGTTCCAGGTTCAAGAACAGTCAAAACTTAGAGAGAAAGGTATGTTCACAGCACTTTGAAAACAGCTAAGAATCTGTCCTATCTTCCCTCCTAAAGTAAGAGACTTGCACTGCTGGAAGAAGAAATATTTGCTGCTGCTACACAATCCCAAGCTGTGGGGAAAGGAGAACAAGAATGACAAGCTGGTTTCATCTCACCTCACTCCCATCAGTTGGCGGCAGCTCTAGGGAGCACCGCTTTGAGAAAGACTCTGAGATTTATAGCGAATGTGCTCAGTGGATGGCAACTTGTGTTAATGAACTCGATTTATTGGCACCATCTGTGACCACACTAGCACAAGAAGGGCCTGGGATACCTCATTTTATGTCTCTTGGAGAACAAAGAGTTTTAGCCTTTCAAGCAGCATTGTATTTTGCTTGAGACGTGATCTTATCCTTTCCAGCCCAAACGTCTCCCAAATACTTCTTTAAACTTCACAGAAAGTTTTGATTTTATCCAAACTACATCTCTTACCTTTTGACTACTGTTTTCCTCATTTGTACATGGCTATAGCTCTTCTTGTTATATAATACACAGCAGGTACCATGCATGTCCTGGTCTATCTTTGCTAGGCCTTGTCTCTGCTTGGTGGAGGGCAGGATTATCATAAAGCACTTTTGATTCACTCTGCTCTTAAGGTCACATCATGTGCAAAGAGGGAGGCTCTTTCCTTTCTATCCTGTGGGTCAGTGCTGCCTCACCAATCAGGCCACATTCACCATAATTTCTAGTAAAGTGTCTTTACTTTCAATATCTCAATTCAATATAAAATTGAAAGTTTTGCAAGCCCTAATATTATTAATAAGACATACCTTATTCAATTGCGAATTACAATTTTACAATGTCAACCGTGTCCATGTATTTCATTTCTACTTCCTAAACCTGACACAGTTCTTTCCTCCAATGCACAAGCTTCCCATTTTGACTAGTACCTCCAAATACAACATAGTAAAAAGTCACAGTTTATCTATTAAGAGATTAGAATGACAGAGCTGTAGAGATCCTAGATCAGTCATTGTTATACCTTCACTTTATAGCAGAGGCCTAGGGCCTAGGAGCTACCTTAGAGTCATCGTCACACATCTGAGGACTAGTAATTCATTAGTTTTCACGTTCTTTTAGTTATTCTGAATTTATATTCATTTTCCTCAAAGAGAAATTTAATAAGAACAGTGCAGAAGCATAATCAGGAATCAAAACTCAAAAATCATAGAGTTATTCTAATCGAGATCCAGGTTTAAATAACAACACTTGCATTCAGAAATAAAAATTAAGGTTACAAGACCTAAAGTCAGTAGTCATTAGTTTATTTCATTAGAGTAAATAGGTAGATTAGATCACTTTTTGATCCTTTGGTGCTCATCTATAAAATAGCAGTATAAAGTTAGAATAGATAGTCTTAAAAGCAGCTCCAAGTTGTAAATCTAAAAACAGGATTTGAATCAGAATTACATGGGAAACTTAAATACTACAGGTACTCAAGTTCCTTGGAGTCTATTTGAGTCATAATTTCTAGGGGTGGGGCCTCAGATAGAGGAAAAGGTGTCTGATGAATCTTTGACCCCATGTTTTGATCGTTGTAAGTACTCCTTGACTGATTGCTTCTCATCACAGAAGCTTGCCCCTTACAATTAGTCCCTAACTGTCATGGAAATAAAAACTAAAAAAAAGTGAACACTTGGAGAGAGTCTGAATGGTCTGTTTGCCAAGTAGTCACCAAACAGATTTTATACTGTTTAATCAATCAATTACCAGTTTAATCAATTAATTACTTTAACCCTGGGAAAAGTAACCACTAGAACTGGTTTTATTCCCATTCAATCAACTGACAACTCACTACAACGGATTAGCTTCCTAAAACCAACTAATTAGTAACAACTCCTAACTCCTGAAAATTAGCCATTTGGGCACTGAAACTTCCTGTGTGCATTCAATCAATAACAGGTTCAGCTGAGTAGTCAGGTTTCTACTATTGACTTTAACTCACTCCACCAATCCCTGAACATCATTCTTCCCAAAACCTCATGCAAGGTCGAAAGTCTGCTTTGCTTGGAGAGATTGTACAAGATTCACACAACTCTCCTTTACTAGATATGCAGCAAACCGAGACTGTTTTGGTTTTAGACCCTCAGTGGGGCTATCGTCTTTTGTCAGTTTTGGAGCTACCAGCAGGATTATGGTGAGTTTTCTCAGGACCTTTGACCCAAGAAAAATGCTCATTGATTTCCTTATGCCAAAATTTCATTTGCCTTTTGACTGTAATTTGAACTGCAAAATTGTTCGGTCTCTCACGAGTGATTTAATTTTTTGATTCTAGTTCTTGTATCCAACAATGAAGGTATTATATAATACCATTTGGTATTAATTTGAAGAACTTTTGAAGGTACACTACTTTGTGATTCCTTTTGGTTATTACTGTGCTTATTCTGTTGTTTGATGTTCTATTTTCTAGAGTGCTAAGTTTTTCTATGTAACCACTGCTCAGAGATGACTCCACAACTAAATTCAAATATAAAAACAGGAGGCAACCACAACCACACTGAGCACATTTGAATTAAAAATAAGTCCTTTGTAAATAAAACTTCTTCAAAGATAATCAACTCTGTGTGTATGTGTGTTCCCTGATGGTTTCTCCTACAGCTTTAGCAAAAGAGGGAACAAAATGGTGGACTAAGAATAAAAATAAATAAATAAATAAAGATCTCACAATTCTAATAAAAGAGTGTATTTATTATGGCCATGGAAAGCATTAGCCATTAGAATTGATTTAAATCTGTCTTAATCAGAGACAATTTCATAGCTATGGAACAAATAACCTGCAGAAATGATTTCGAACCTGGATAGGTTCAATCAATAAACATTTGTCTTAATGAACATCCTTCTGAAAACCAACAGAGAGGGGATTCCTTAATTTATGAAACTCCTCTATTGAGGACAAAGTTCAGTAAATACACCTGTTAATATCATTCTTCTACAGCTGAGGTTGAACATCAGCTGTTAACATCATTCTTCTACAGCTGATGTTTCAAAAGCTGTTGCTTTTGAAATTCTGCCTGTTATGAACCTGATGCTTCCTAAACTCTTTATAATAGTAGTGTCCAATGGAAATTTCTACAATGATGGACATATTCTATGTCTGCACTATCCCATGATAGTTATGAGGCACAGGCAACAAAAATGCTCAGTGGAGCATTTGAAATATGGCCAGTATGACTGAGAAAGTGGATTTCAATTTTAATTAATCTAAATGTAAATAGCCACATGTAGTTGATGGTTATGCTATTTGATGATGTGGCTTTATTAAAGCAGCAGTCCCTCTAGATTTAGGATCTGTGCCTGACCAGCACTGCTACACCCTACTGAAGGAAACAATGAATTAGTATTGTAGCCTTTACATTTAGGATGTTTGGATACTCTGCTTCAAGCAGACGTGTTTACTAACCCTAGATATTCTCCCCTCAGTAACTTATTTATGTTATCTCTTTTTGCTTCATTAATTTCAAACTATTCAACCTTACAGACTTGATTCAATTTAATCTCCCTTTTAAAATTTTTTTCATAATGAAATTTCCTTTTTTAAACACCTGTAACATTCAGAAGAGAAATCATCTGAGTTATTCTTCATTTATTCACCACCATGAACTGTTGTTCATCTTTCAATGCCGAGCTCCAATGAAGCTGAAGAAGCAGTGGAGCGGTTTCTCCTAGGGATGGAGTCTAGTAAAAGTAATATGGATTTATCCCCAAATAGGCTTAGATTCACATTTCGATCTACGATCCGTCCATTCAACCATTATTCATTGATCAACTATGTGTCAACTAGTATGCTAAGTTCCTGACATTTTAGAATGTGTGACCGTAAATGAATAACTTAACCTTTTAGAGATTAATTTCCTTGTAGTGAGGATAGAAGAAAGTGAATCTCTACATAATATCTAAGATAAGTACCTGTGCCAGTGTTCTTTTCTTTGGTACATCCATGGAATTTTGTTATATGCTATGTTATCACTCTGAGTACTTATCACAGTTAAGTGTTGAGTTAAAATTATTTATATATGGGTCTCAAATATTATATACCCTTAAAATAAATCATAATAAGAAAAGTAATTACTGTTTTGGAAGTGAATTTTCATTTTGGTATTTTTATATATTTAGCTTGTTTATTAAACTTTCACTTATTATAGATTCAAGGTAAATATACTTTGTACAATGAACAAGATTATAAATTCATTGTGGTAAAATAGTGTTCTCTCTTTTATAGCCCACAGTTCATAGTAAGATGCTTAAAAACTATTGTTAATATTTTTCAAGTTCAAAAGGGTACTATCCTCCCTAGTTCCCAAATACATATATGGTATTGTTCTGAATGGGAACTAATGAGTTCAGCTGAGTACACGCTACTGTCAAAAAATAAAAATTGAAGCATGTATAACATAGAGCTGGGAAAGAAATTGTGAAAAGTTGGCTATGATGAATAAGGAAAAACAAATATGTCTTAGTTAACAGGTTATAAGTGGGAAACAAGTGGCGACGATGTCTGGTTTTTACAATATTCCTTGAGGAGATAAAACATTTCAAATTTTTGTTGAAGAGAATGCTTTTCAAATCCATCAACGTAAATACAAAAAAAAGCAAAGAAAGTATCAGGAAAAAAATATGGTAGCAGACATACTGTGGGAGGAAGAATATTTTTTGGCAAGACAAAGGAACTAGAGCAGCTAAACCAAGTTGGAAGAAATTGAAGTGCAGTCGACCTGGTTTCAAAACGTATGTTGTTATAGTCATCAAGACGTGTCGTTTTGGCTGAGGAATAAACATACAAGTCAAACAAGTCAACAAAAAAGAATAGAAAGCCAAAAACAGGTCCACGCAAATAAGCCCAACTGACTTGTGACAAAGGTGCAAAACAATTCAATGGGGGAAATCTGCAGCTCATCGGGTGAGGCAAAGAGTTCTCACGTTTGACAGCAAAACGTGGTGTAGAAAGGGGAAAATTATTAAGTTGGACTTCACTTTTTTTCTATGTAAAAAATGCTACTACACTGATAATAAGGAAAGCTACCAAGTGAGACAAAATATTTGAAAACTATATATACAACACAAGATTCATATCCAGGGTATATAAAAACTCAAAACTCAACAGTGGAAAAAGAAAAGGAATCAATCCATTAGAATATGAGCAGAAGACATAAGAGGATGTTTCACCAAATAAGATACACAGTACAAGTGGGACATAAGGACACGAAAAATGCTCAACATCATTAGTCATTAGAAAAATACATATGAAAACTACAGTGAGATATTCCTCCATACTTGTTAAAATGACCAAAACAAACAAAAGTTATAATAACAAATGCTGATAAGGCTAAAGAAAAACTGAATCACTCGGACACTGCTGATGAGAATGTAAAATTACACAGTCATTCTGGAAAAGTTTGACAGTTTCTTTAAAACTAAATATGCAAATACTATATAACACAATTGCATGTATCCCAGAGAAAAGTTGACATCTGTTCACAGAAACACCTTTACACAAGTGCTCATAGCAGCTTTACTCACAATGGCCCAAACTAGCAATAACCTAGTTGTCTGTCAGTATGTGCCTGGTTAAGCCATCCTTGGTCTGTCTATACCATGGAATACCATTCAGCAATACAAAGAAACAGACTGCTGATGCATGGAATGGCCTGGATGAATCTCCAGAGTGAAAAGAGTTAATCCCATAAGCTTACAAATTTTATGATCCCACATATAAAACATTCTTGAAGTGACAAAATTATAAAAATAAAGGACAGATTAGTGAATCCTAGTTGTTAAGGAAGAGACTGAGGTTGGATAAAATGAATGTGGCTGTGAGAGAACAGCATGAGTGATGCTTGTGGTCATGAAAACTTTCTTTATCTTGATGGTGTCAATGTCAATATCCTGGTTTGATATGGGTCTACAGTTTTTCAAGATGTTATCATTAAGGGAAACTACATAAAGGCTATGTGGGATCTCTCTGTATTATTTGTTAAAACTATAAATAAATCTATAATTATCTTAAAGTGAATTTAATTAAAAATATTAAAGAGCATATATTACTTACAAAGCAATTTAGTTTTAGGGATATGTATACAATCATTGATCATTTATGAGTCTCAAAGGGGATATCTGAATATATGTTGAAATAAGGGCAAAGACAAAATCACTAGGGAAATTCCAACATGGTGGAATGAACTAAAGGTAACATGGTGTGTGAGCTAAAGCTTAAGCAGCAGGCTTTAATAATGAAAGCCACTGAGGGGCAAAGACTCACAGAATTGCAAGACTTGTGGATGGAGAAGAGAAGAGGATAGGATATTCTAATAAAGAGTTGGAGCAAAGGCATGGAGTGGCCAATATGTTTCAGTGCTTAACAATAGGTGTTAGCATAATAGTACTGGGTACATTGGATACTTTTTCTTCCGATCTTGAGATACTGTAATAAGAATATTTTTCAGCTCAATCCATGTAAAAATAAAAGAGGTAAACTTTCTGTCTTTTTATAGCTGTATAATATTCCATGGTATACATATACCACAATTTGTTAATCCATTCATGGGTCCATGGGCACTTAGGCTGCTTCCATGATTTGGCAATTATGAATTGGGCTGCAATAAACGTTCTGGTGCAAATATCTTTGTTGTAAAAAATGTAAGCATTCCTGGAGTGCCACCTGTGGCTCAAAAGGATAGGGCGCCAGACCCATTTGCTGGAGGTGGTGGGTTCAAACCCAGCCCTGGCCATAAAAAAAGAAAAAAAAAAGATGTAAGCATTCCAAATTGTATATAAAATCAGCACATTGTACTCCATAAATACATTAATGTACACAGCTATGATTTAATAAAAAATAAAAAAAGTAGGTGTTAGCAATTGGACTAATAAGAGAGGGGTTTCTGAAACCAAATTGTTGGAATTCAAATCACCATCACTAAGTTATACAACAATTTCTTCATCTGTTCATGAGGATAATAATGGTTCTAACCCATGGAGTTTTGTGAGAACTAAATAGCATAGTATGTAAGTCCTTCATTAGAATAGTATCTATACTTAGTGGACATTAAAAAATTGTGTTATCTTTTTAAGAAAAATGTCAGGAGCTAGATGGGTGGGTGAGTGGACTTGAGAGTGTAAATACAGTGGTCATATATGTTTTCACCTAAATTATTTAGCCTTTGAAGTGAAAGAAGATGCTGTTAATAATTATGCTAGGGCACCAGGTTTAAAGGAATGGTTGGGACAAACCAGAAGGTATGGTGGCCCCAGAAAGCCTCACTCTAAATTCTTCTTTGATTGTTCAAACTTCCCAGGTATGTTACAGACAAAAATTCATGATCAATATGACTGTAGAGACCAGGATAGTGTAAGCAATTTCTGTAACACTATCTCAAGTGTTGAGCTTTGTATCCAGAATGTCAAAAGTAAAAAGGATCTTAGGGATCACCAAATATTCTTTCTTCATTTTCAGTTTTAGAAGGGATCTGCTTGAATTCAGGTGTTGACAGTGTTCCTGTCATTTCTTTAGGCAGCTCATATGCAGAGAACTTACCTCTAGAACTGGACAGAAGTAGCCTACACACTCTGGGGAAGTGCATTTTACAGATTCCTAATTATTGTGAATTTCCAGGATAAAAGAATCTGCTCCAGAAGAGCTACGGGCCTTATTCAAGATTGCCTAACATCTACTTTGGTGTTCTTTTTAACACATCTATTTCTCGAAACTTGCATCATAGAACATAAGACCTGCAGAGCTTCTGCAGGGAGAGAGGAAGGGCAGGGAAGGCCAGGGCTGAGTAGACTTGAGCAGTGCTGAGTATCACGTTGTACTTTGGAAATTCACAATATATACGAAGTACTCTAAGAAGTCCTTGAGTAAAATAACATCTTACTTTTGTTCAAACTTGTATTTACCCATGTGTGTTTTTGCCATAGAATCCCTTTTTTGTGCAATAGAAATTAACATCTGCAGAAATGATGTTCTGATCCTACATTGCCTTACACAGGATGACACTCTGAACCAGCAAAAAGACATAAGTAAGTCTAGAACCTATTAGAACATCTCATTTCAGACAGATTTACCTGCACTCATACAGTTGCCATCTCTACAGCCAAATTTATTCTGATGAAGATAAAATGTAAGAATATAATCTCTTGCTTCTATGAGGAATGATCTCTCTTTGAATCTTTCTTTGGAAATCTCATGTTCAGATATCCTCTCTCTGAATCTCTTTCTTCTCTTTGCTTCCCATGTCCCTGCTGACTGGATGAGAAAGCCCTACATTCTATACTTAGTCAAGAGTAGTTCTCGCTTCCATTTTAGAAGTCCAAGCACAACCTAGTGTTTAGCTTAAATCATATTTAGGTTGGAGCAGGTCTGTGGGGCAGGACCAGGCTTAGAGTGTGCAGGGCCTGTGCACAATTTTATTTTGTAAGGCCCTTATCTAATATAATCACTTTTATTTTAAAGGTGTGTTATAAATGCATGAGCACATATAAGGATTTATTGATGAATAGTTAGAGTAATGGATAAAGGAAGAGGTTTTATGTCTTGTTCACTGACTAATTTCCGAATCTGAAATTCTGCCTTCATGTCCAGGCATCATTTCTCTCTGTCTACATGCAGGAACCACCTCTTCATAGTCTTTACTCTCAACTGCACCATTCCTGGTTAATTTCATGTCTTCCACTGTGAGTAAAAGACAGAAATCCTGTCATACATCATGGCTTTTCAGAATTCATTTATATTGAAACATTTTTATTCTTCCCTGTGTAGAGCACTGACCACACCCCTGCCTTTAACACACTGTCACCAGCAAAGAGAACAAGCAGGGAGCCTGTAAGTGGAGTAAGAAGAGCAGTCCTTTTAATGAAATCCGTGTCTGCCACTCCTGTAGGGGGCTTAAAATGGATCTGGAAGTGAACTATGCTGACACATTGATCAAAGGCAAGAGAAGAACTCTCAGAAGTTCTTGGAGGCAATAAGCTTGGCTACCTGGATGACTTCTTAACTTGTGGCATGCAGCTCAGGAGGGACTGGGATGACCACCTTGGGCACACACGATGAGGATACTGCTGCCACATTTTTTACTCTCAGATGCTGTCCAGAAGCAGCATCATGGTGCAAACACAGAGGAGTGGTTGCCAGTGGTGGGCCCAGGCACTCAGCTCAAGTCCAAGGTTGAGAGTGAACTATTAGCACCCCAGATCCCTAATTAGTTCAACAAGTGAGAAAGTTGCCTAAAACCAGTAGGTCAGACCATCAGTCTGACACCTAGTCTTATGTACCATGTCAGCCATTGGAATCAATCTACATGTCAAGCTGCTTTTCTGGAAGCAGGGTCCCAAATGATCCAACATAAATCAACGCCAGAGATTCTCCAGTCATCTGGTCAACCCTAAGTGCAGGTTAGAAGGTTGGAGAACAACTTGAAGAGAAAAACCAGATCTTGAGTCAATGTTGTACATAACTGGATTCAGGCATTAGAGAAAACTTAGAATATTTCAAGGAAAGCAGGCTAGCATGTAAGAGCCCCCTGAGGAATAAAGACCAGAGCAAGGCCATGGGTCTGTAGACAATGCTCTATCATCAAAGCTCTGTTGACTAGCCTCATACATTAGGTAAGCAATTGAGACCTTAATTCTAAATATATTTTTGCCAGATGTTAAAAGCAACACCTGTCAGAATTCAGCAGACTGGATTGAGTAAATGTACAGCCAACAGTGATTTCAAAGGGAAGCTCATTAAGATATTTCTGAATATAAGATCAAAAGAGTTTATTGAGGTGTCATGCTCATTAAGCCCTGGTGCCTGGGTCTCAATCCCAGAGAGGTATCATAGGTAAAAGAACACTGTCCATGATACTAGAATAATTTAAAAATGTCTCAAGCCCATCATTTGTATTAAGAAATTTCTTTCTTTCTTTTTTTTTTTATTAAATCATAGCTGTGTACATTAATGCAGTTATGGGGTACAGTGTGCTGGTTTTATATACAATTTGAAATATTTTCATCAAACTGGTTGAAATAGCCTTCATGGCATTTTCTTAGTTATTGTGTTAAGACATTTATATTCTACATTTAGTAAGTTTCACATGTACCCTTGTAAGATGCACCTTAGGTGTGGTCCCACCAATTACCCTCCCTCTACCCATCCTCCCTCCACCCCACCCCTCCCTTTCCTCTTTTCCCATATTCTTGGGTTATAATTGGGTTATAGCTTTCATATGAAAGCTATAAATTAGTTTCGTGGTAGGGCTGAAGTACATGGGTACTTTTTCTTCCATTCTTGAGATACTTTGCTAAGAAGAATATGTTCTAGGGTGGTGCCTGTGGTTCAAAGGAGTAGTGTGCTGGCCCCATATGCCGGAGGTGGTGGGTTCAAACCCAGCCCCGGAAAAAAAAAAAAAAAGAAGAAAAAGAAGAATATGTTCCAGCTCCATCCATGTAAACATGAAGGAGGTAAAGTCTCCGTCTTTCTTTAAGGCAGCATAATATTCCATGGTGTACATATACCACAATTTATTGATCTATTTGTGTGTCAATGGGAACTTAGGCTTCTTCCATGAAAGTTAGTAGCTTCTTAAAAGAATTATCCAGAGGGGTGAGGAGGTCAAATAACATTTAATCCAGAGGTTAAATGTTACAGAGGTATTTCTCTCAAAGACAGGAGGGTTTTTGTGTGTGTTTGAGGTTTTTGTTGCTTCTAGGGATTTTTGTTGCTAGTGGCAGCTGTTACCTGCCACTGCTCCATGGACTTTACCACAGGGTAGAGCCAAGCATGGTGCCTGCGAGTGGGGTGGAAAAGGGGAACTGTCACTATAAACTGCAACCTCCACCATGATTTGAGCACTTGGGACATTCAAGAGTTTGTTGAATATTGGTTTTAGTTCTCCTAAACTATTGGGCCAGTACTATTGTTTTCCACTTATAGATGAGGACGCTGAGACTCAGATTGATCAATAACCTGTCCTAAGACCACGTGGTCTGTGGATTTCAGACCCCACCGTCTCCCTATCAGGGATCTTGCTCTGCTGCCTCTGCTCTAGCATGAAACCCTTACATAAGAGAAGGAAAGCAGGTCCAGCCCTCAGGAATGGGTCCAGGTTCCCTGCCAGGAACCCTTAGATGCTGAAGGAGAGATTACAGATTTTGGGGGGGAGGAGGTGCATGCCCCAGAAAGACCTTTATCCCAAGGAAACAACAACTGATTTATGACAACCAAGTACTACCTTAGCCTCTAACCTCCTGTCTTATGACATTTCTGCTTCTCTCTCCCTTTTTACCTGGAAATGCCAATAAATGTGGACTTTGAGGCTCCATGAGAGGAAGTGACTAGTTCTTCCTGAAATAGTTCAGAGAGTCCTTAGCAGGCTAGGAAAATAGTCTGACTCACTCAGGATTAAAAAAAAAAATGGGGAGGGTAAAGTATAAAATAATACATTCATTAGAGAAAAAATTAATAGTATAGGCATTAACAAGAAGAAAATAATATCAATAATCACACCATCCAAAGAGACCCAAACTCTGTTCATCGTCACTGGGAATATCCTTCCCTGCTATTTCCTTGCACACAGATACATATAATTTCATGTATATAATACATAACAGGGTCAGGACACAGTTACATTTAATGGTGTAAATTTAAGTTCCTGTACTCTAGCCCCCCAAACAGGCTGTACTAATACATCCTAGGGGACCTAGGGCTTCGCAAACATTGAGTATAAAATGAAATGGGCTTTATTTAAGAGGTTTCAATATGAGTCAGCAGTCTGCAAAAGAAGCCAGTGGCATTTGCAGTGGAAAATCCAGGTTCAAGTGATAGTCTTGACATCCTGGAGTCCATTTACAGGAGAACAGGTAGGGTGGTAATGAGCCCAGAAACCACATCTTGTCAACAAAAGATCAAAACCCAAGCATGTTGGGCTTACACGAGTCTGACTTGCAAAGAGGCACGGTCAGGGCCTTGAAGCAATCAATGGGCCATAATAGGGTGGAGGTGGGAGGATGCCAGTGGGAGATGAGACATCTGATTTTTATGACTGAGAGAGTCAGAATGGGGCCAAATGATGGAAGCCAGACAATGGCAGTGAAAAGACTTGCTTTCTAACAGAGCCAACCTCCCATGCTGGGAGGGACCTCTCAGGAAGGAGTAAGCTCTGCTCCCAGAGAGGTTCAGGCAGAAACAGGTGGCCTTAGATGCTCCCACCAGCCCTATGCTTACATAACTGCACTTTTCTCAGGTGACCCTTTGGTGGCTTCGTGTCCCAGGCTCTAGGCACTGGCAAGAGTGTGAGCTGTGCACTCAGGGGGGCAGAAAGGGGGTTTTGCAAGAGCCTCTTTTCATAGAGATGCCTACGGCTGCTGGGAGATGAAA
Source organism: Galago senegalensis (assembly GCA_963575145.1). Classification (NCBI taxonomy): domain Eukaryota; kingdom Metazoa; phylum Chordata; class Mammalia; order Primates; family Galagidae; genus Galago; species Galago senegalensis. The sequence goes on along the minus strand of CAUYTI010145783.1, from coordinate 5,202 downwards.
ATTGTATTTGTTATAAGTCATTTGAAGAGGAGGACCACGCTTAACAGTTCACAGTTTATTTAACTGGATGACCCAGAAAGAGGAAAATAAAAGACTATTTTTAAAAAAATTACTTAACAATTAATCACCGACAAAATCAAGCATGCATTCCTAAGTCTTCTATTTCAAGAAAATCCAGCAGGCATATTTTAAGTCTAGTAGTGAGAAAAGAAACATCACAGATTCTTGAGGTTTCAAATTGTCTCCATGGGAAGAAGAAAATCTTGTGTATGGAATTTCAAATAAATGATATAGATGCTTTACCTACAAGAGGAGGAAGTACAACTTCCCACCCCTTCACTGTGGGCTGTGCATCGTGGCTTTCTTCCAAAGAACACAGGATGGAAAGGAAGAAATAAAAGAAAACCTTTAACAGTGGAGGAACCTACAAACACTACTTTAGCCAGGTGATCAAATCAAATATCAACAGTCCCAAACCACATCAATAGTGTGTGCCCCTGATGGGACGAAAATGGCACTTCACCTCTGTGACCTTTCTCCAGAAAAACCATAACCCCCAGGTTTATCACGAGAAAAATATCAAACCAATTCCAATAGATGGACATCCTGCAAGAAGTCTGCCCAGTACTCCCCAGAAATGTCAAGATCATTAAGGACACAAGAAGTCTGAGAACATGTCACCTCTTACTGAAGAGGAACCAACAAGACTTGACAAATAAATGGGATCTGGTGTCCTCAATGGGGTCCTGGAACGGCAAAAAGGACACTAGGTAAAAACATCTGAGAAATATTCAATAAACTACAGATTTCAGTTAATGATGTGTCAGTATTGGTTCATTAATTATAAAAAATACACCAAACTAATGTAAGAATTTAATAATAGGGGAAACTCTATGGGAGAGGGGTATCTTATGAGAACTCTTTGTACTATCTGCTCAATTTTTCTGTAAATCTAAAACTATTCAAAAATTAAGTCCAAAGCTGATTTTTAAAAATGTATTCCATGGGCACTATCTCCTGCAATCATCTGAAGCAGCTCTGGCCAATTCTAGATGCCGGGGTCTGGGAAGTGACCATCCATCCTGTCCAGGAGATTGCACTGCCACTTCTTTACACTCGGCCATTATTAGCTATAACAAAGGAGCCAGTGGCCTTGGGGCATTCTTCTCAGCAGAGCCATAAAAGTGCAATGATACGGACAGTTTAGTCAATACCATTAATGGCTATTATAGAAAAGCCAATTGGTATTTGGATGTGTGGGAATCCATCTTTCTGCTCCTGTAGGGAATAAGAGGGTATGTCAGAGACCAGTGGCTGCCTACCCAAGTTCCCCTTCTTCCTTGGTTAGAGAACCTCTGCACTACATTGCTATGTTCAGCAACATGTCTTGCTAGAAAACTACATTTCCCAGCTCCCCTTGCAGATAGGGGTGGCCAATGAAAGGTAATCGGATGTCATTGGGTTGAGATTATAGGAATGCTCTTCAAAAAGGATGATTCAACTGGGTGATATACCCTTTGGCCCTTGTCCCTTTTTTTGTTTGCTGCCTGGAACACAGATGTGATGGCTAGAGCTGCATGGGCCATTTTGCACACGACTTTGCAAAGTCAAAGGTGAATCTGAGAATGGTGCGGCAGAAATACGGAGGTTCCTTGGGCTCCTGATGAAGCTAAACTCTGAGAGTTTCATCCTATGAGAGAAAAATAAAGTGAAACATAAACCTTTGGTTTGTGCCACAGTAATTTGGGTTACTTCATGCATGCCACTGAACCTAACCTGCACTGATCCAGAAACAGTTTCTACTTATACAGAAAACAGCATGGTCTAAAGGTGTCTGGTTCAACCTGAAGATGAAGAAGAAGAGGGGTGGGAAGTCTTTTGAGAACTCATAATTTTGCAGGTGAGTTAAGAGTAAATCAACCATTGCAGCGTACAAAGGCCACTCCCTGAAGCAGGCAAACATTGTGCAGAACCCATATCACAACTAGATCATAAGAGAGAAAATTCTCCCAGGCCTTCATTAAGCAGTATCAGGACACATGGTTCAGGGGATGACATGAAAACAAGAAACAACCTCAGCAATGACTTAAATGCCTAAAAGAAATTTCAGTTTTACCAATATGAAGCTATGTACTAACCACAGTAATAATGTACTGTGATTGGAATAAGTAGTATAGAAGTCTTTTGTTCAGCTCCCGCATGACATACTATAATTGGTGACTTTCCTACCAAATTGGCAAATGCACATGTATTTTTTTTCCATTTTGTCCTTATAACTATACATTTACTTATTTATTTTATCATGCTTCTAAAAAATATTGAATTTCCTTTAAAAGGTAGCTTATTTATATACCTCTCTCAAGCCAAATTTACCCAAATCATTATTATTATTATTATTTTGCAGTTTTTGGCCAGGGCTGGGTTTGAACCCCCCACCTCCAGCATATGGGGCCAGCGCCCTACTCCTTTGAGCCACAGGCGCTGCCCCCAAATTATTCTTTAATGATAAAATCATCAATAAACTCTAGTGACTTTACATTTCATAAATCATCAATTAATTTAGTTTATTATTATTAATTTAGTTTAAATTATTAATTTAGTTTAAATTATTATATTAAATTATTATTTTTCATGAGTGAGACCAAAGAGTATCATATAGTGATTAAGATTGAATAAAAGAGAGCATAACTGGCTCGGCACCTGTGGCTGAAGTGGCTAAGGCACCAGCCATATACACCTGACCTGGCGGGTTCAAATCCAGCCTGGGCCTGCCAAACAATGAAGGCTGCAACCAAAAAATATCTGGCATTGTGGTGGGCACCTGTAGTCTCAGCTACTCGGGAGGCAGAGGCAGGAGAATTGCTTAAGCCTAGGAGTTGGAGGTTGCTGTGAGCTGTGATGCCACAGCACTCTACCCAGGGTGACAACTTGAGGCTCTGTCTCAAAAAAAAGAAAAAAGAGAGAGAGAGAGCATAACTTGAAACATGGAGGAACAATTTTGAGGAAGCATTGAAGCCAAACACAAATCCAAAAGGAGATAAATCCTTTGGTGTGGTTTTAAGTAGTATGGTGGGTAAGCAACATGATAAATGTGCTGACATTTACAGAGGCTCCAATTAGAGCCAAGCTATCTTAATGCACTCTTTGGCATCTCAGAGAAGGAAGGAAGGAAGGAAGAAAGGAAGGAAGGAAGGGAGGGAGGGAGGGAGGGAGGGAAAGAAAGAAAGAAAGAAAGAAAGAAAGAAAGAAAGAAAGAAAGAAAGAAAGAAAGAAAGAAAGAAGAAATAACTTCTTAATAGAAAGGTCCCTGACCCTTTCAGTGTCAGGAGAGGTGACCTGGAGACAGGGCCATGCTCTCTTGGCCAGTATACATTGAATATTCTTAGCCTGGGTATGCACTATTCATATCCATCCTATCTCTAAGATACCATGAATAGATACAGTCCCAAATCTCTCTTGAAACTGCATGGGACCGTGTGATTCAATCTTCCCCCAAGACAATGTGAGTAGATGTCATATCAAGCGGTAGCAATCGCTGGGATCCATTTCAAAATCTGCCTTCCATGCTTGTTAGTCCTCACGAGCACCCCACTTAAATGTAAAATTCAAGCTAATCTAGTGAGGCTCTTGTAAACAAGGAAAACAGAACCAGGAATGTTCAGTAGCTTGTCCAGGGTTACCTGGGTCATCAGCGCAGATGGAGAACGTTTTGTGAGATGCCAGCACCCCACTGTCCAGGCTGCAGGCTGCATCATGTCCTCAGTGAGGCTGCCTGGATGAGGGGTCCTGTAAGGGGTTGTATGTGGAAAAGTTTATAAGCATGTGGAAAAAAGCAAAAGAGGCTGCCACCCGCTGCAAGCCCTCCGCAGAGTCCCCACTTTCATGAACAGGAGAGCTGGCTTCAATCCCCAAAGAGCTGCAGCCAGAGGACGGAGTCATGGCGTGTGTGTGTGTGTGTGTGTGTATAACTGGAGGTGGGTGGGGAGCAGTGAGAAAAAGATAGGGAGGGAGGGAAAGAGGGATATGAAGAAGGAAAAGATGAAGCCAGCGTGGAACTGGAAGGAGAAATACACAAGGAATTGGAAAAATAGAAACAAGAGAAAAATATTCAGAGAGAAAGAAAGGAAAGAAAGAGAAAAAAAGAAAGAAAAACAGGTAAGGGAAATAAAGAGAAAGAAAGAAAGAAAGAAAGAGAGGAAAAGTAAAGAAGAAAAGAGAAAAGACAAGAAAACAGAGACCCAGTTCTTCGGCGAGGGCTAAAGGCAGGTTGGCTGTCCCAGCACCCGGTGCCCGGCGCCCCCTGGTGGACATTTGAGTTGCATTCTCTTCTCAGCTTCCACCCAGTCCCACTACCTGTTGAGGGGACAGCTAAATGTGGGGTTTGAAAGGACAGCAGGCTGTGAGCCGGTCCGGACTATCTCTGGCTCGGCCGGGCAGGTGAGTTGTGTGCTGGCGTCCTCCCCAAACACCCCTCTCAGGAGCGGCGGCTGTGGCTCCAGGATGTCCTGGCTGGCGCGAAAGAGGCGGCCCGAGCGATGCGCCGGCACCCCCTGCTGGCGACTGGCTTTGATGTCCTCTGCGGCTTCCCTTCCTCTGAAATGAGTTAAAAGAGAATGTGAGGGGTCTGATGGCCAGGGGATTTCTGAGCAGGGCTGATGGCTGATTGAGGAGGGTTGAGGAGGAGGAGAAACGGCCAGAGGAGACCAGAGCTGGCCGACTCTTTCCCCTCTGTACTCCGGTCTCTGGTCTGACAGGTGGTACCAGCCGTGGATTGACCTTGCACTTGCCGGCCCTTGGCATGTGGGGGCCTTCAGGGCTTTTTAACTTTTTCCATGCTATGCACCCTTTAGGTAGTATGTTGAAGACTACATAGCCCTTCCTAAGATAATGTTTTAAAGATGTGTAAAATAACATTCAAAGCATTACAAAGAAGTCCAGTTATATAGAAATGCTCAAATTTCTGATACAGAACTACATATAATTTTGATTAAGACATTAGAACTGGCTCGGGGGCCTATAGCTCAACTGGCTAAGGCACCAGCCACATACACCTAAGGTGGTGGGTTTGAATCCCCAGCCCGGACCCGCCAAACAACAATGACGGCTGCAACCAAAAAATAGCCGGGCGTTGTGGTGGGCGCCTGTGGTCCCAGCTACTTGGGAGGCGGAGGCAAGAGACTCGCTTGAGCCCAGGAGTTGGAG